>JAJOZX010002249.1:0-245000 GCA_023014485.1 Bathynomus jamesi
AAAATGGCGGACTGGCAGTTTCCTACGAAATACAATAAATTTTAATTTCGCTTTGTAGAGAGAATTATGACGTTTTTCTTGATCAGTAAAATGTTTTAAAACACATTTTCGTTTCTAAATTAACCTATATGACACTAAAAATTGTATTAGGCGGCTAGTATTAAACTATGACGTCACGTAATGTAAATAAAATATACTGTATGGAGTGTATGTGAGAATGGACATTGCTACATCTTTATAAACTTATATTATATACAACTCTTTAATTCCTACTACCCACTATCAAATCTGCGTATTTGTGCTTGTCATTTTCTTTAAAACTGTTATTATGTACTCCTTTTAAATACTGCAACACAGTTTATTAATTTGTGTTTTCTGTTTCAGACTGACTCGGTGTACGGCTGACTCGGTGTGCGTCCGCCTTCAAGAATGCAGACCCCTGAAGAATTGTGCGTGATTTGTAAGGAGAAATTGGACAGCGGACAGGAAGTGGTTCACATCTCGCAAAAAGGAGCAGATGGTATAAATGCATCCAGCCGCAGCCGTGGAAGCGATGTTGTTGCAACAGCTGGAATAAGTGTTCACGTTGTATGTAGGAAAAGGTTTACGGATAAAAAGACCATTGAAATAAAGAAGCGACAGACCGCAGCCGAGGCAATACCAAGGAAAAGTGCTCGTTTTCATGAATACGCATTTTCCAGTGCTACTCACTGTTTGTTTTGTGATACCTTTGTGGACTTTTTTTCCAAACACAAACCAAAATCAGAGCATGTCAAAATAAGAACTACAGAGTTCTCCGAAACCATAAAAAGGTGCTGTGAAAGCCGCTGCGATGAATGGTCGTTTAATGTAAAAGGCCGTCTGGAGTATTATCTTCGTGATCTTCCTGCTGCAGATTGTGTCTACCATCACACCTGCAGCGTAAATTTTCGAAGTGGAAAAAACATTCCTCGCGCATACTCCTCCGACGATCATGATTCGAAGAAAGGGAGACCAACCAACTAATGAAGAGCAACACCAAGCATTCCTTCAGACCTGTGCTTACCTGGAAGAGAATGATGATGAGGATGTGGATTCTTCGAATGCATTGTCTCAGATTGCTACCACTTTGGATGCGAAGAAAACTGACCTACAATCTACTTCGCAAACAAGTCAACTCTGGTTGGAATATCAGCGAATTTTCAACATTGCACGTTCCTTGATAACAGCAGACAGAACCGGCTCGTGGGATTTGCACTTGCAAGCTATGCTGGAGACCATCCCCATAATTGCAGCAGCCGGACATCACAATTACCTGAAATCGATATACCTGTACCTGCAGAAAATGTTAAGTTTGCCTTCTGAAAATCCAGCCGTTAACAAAATGTTCCAGGAAGGTAAGTTTGTGGTAAGAAGAAGCGACAGATTATGGGCCGGACTCGGCACAGACCTGGTGATAGAACAAGTACTAATGCGCTCCCTGAAAAGCAGAGGCGGACTGACACGCGGAAGTGGATTTACAGACATCCAAAGGACAACGTGGCTCTTTTCTATGCCTCTGTGTTCCACTTATAACTTAGCAATGCAGGAATACACCAGAGTTTTGTTGGAAAGTAGTGAACAGCACAAGGAAATGAGGGGAAGTAGACAAATCAGGGACAGTAATGACATGAAGAAAGTACTTGAACGTCTGGAATCCTTATCCCCATTCCATTCTACCTCGGGTCTCTGCAACATTGTAACAGGGCTAACTGCTGATCCTGGAGTTAACGTTCATCAATTGCATTCAATCGGTACGAACATTGTCGTAAAAATGATTGGGAAACAAGCCTTTACATATTCTGCCAAAAGATCTGACAAAGTGAAAACACTAGGATCTGCTTCTGCCGTTGTGATCACTGATGCTTCAGATATAGAAGTAGATCCTGCACTACTGTTTCAGAGAATGATGACTGTTGCCACTGGCGGAGACATGAATCTTGAAGATGTCATGTGTTACGAACTGTGTGCATATCCTCCTGCATTGTTCGAATCACGAAGTATCTTGAGGAAACCCGATAAGTCTCAGCTAGCTCATGCAATAATCAAATACACTGACACTTTACGCATGGAAGAAGTTCAAGAAATTCAGTGCACAGACCAGTACGTATTGGATGGTGGATCTCTACTACATCGTGTTTCCTGGCGTCAAGATGAAACATATGACAGCATCGCCAACTCATATGCCGATTTCACTCTGAAAACATATGGAAAAGCAATCATTGTTTTGATGGCTACAGCAGCTCTCCTACGATCAAGGACATGACCCACAGAAGACGCAGCACCAAGACAAGCAGAAATGTGAATCTCAGTCCAAGCATGAAGTTTGTTGGCCAGAAGGAACACTTCTTGGCTAATGAAAACAACAAGCAAGCATTTATTTCCCTCGTAGGTGAGATGTTGAAGAAGCACGGGTGTACCGTTCACAACGCAGATGGGGATGCTGATGTGGACATCGTTCGTGCAGCAGTTTCCTCATCAGAAAATGCAACTACAACAGTAATAGGGGAAGACACCGACTTGCTGATTCTCCTTCTGTACCATGCCAAGGACAGTGGTTTCAAGTTGTACTATCGCAGCGATATAAGACGGGGACCATCTCCTAATCCTGTGTATGATATTCTCAGCATTCAATCATTGTTAGGCAATGACATCTGCAAGTATCTCCTGTTTGTGCATGCTTTCACGGGCTGTGATAGCACATCCAGAATTTTTTCGATCGGTAAAGCCAAAGCATTCGACACACTGATGAAGGTGGCTGAACTCCGTTCAGTTGCAAATACATTCTGTTCTGATTGTTGCCAACACTCTGACATTGAAGCCGCTGGAAGAAAGGCAATGCTTCTGTTGTATGGCTGCAAAACACTTGAATCCACTAACGCACTACGTCATCGAATGTTAGTTGAAAAGGTAGCTACAGCTAAATCTTTTGTTACACCCGAACGTTTGCCACCTACCGATGTGTCCACAAAGTACCACAGCTTTCGCACATACTTTCAAATACTAATCTGGAAGTCTACAGAAGAGAAGATCGATGCAGAACAGTGGGGTTGGTATGTAAAGAATAATTCCTACTACCCTACAGCCTGCGACAAGCCACCAGCTCCAAATTATCTACTCAACATGATCCGCTGCTCCTGCAAGACGAAATGTGCTACTTCAAGATGTGGATACAAGCGTAATGGAATGTCCTGTTCAGCCGCTTGTGGCGAGTGCCAAATCAGTGGTTGCGATAACAACCCAAGTACCGGTAATCTATCCGATGATAGTGATGAAGAGGATTAATTTCTGTATGTTTGTGACCAGGTATCACTTCTTCTGTAATGAACATAACTTGAAACTGGGAAAAAAATAATTGTTGTATTATTGATTATAAAAATCTGTAAAAAGCTATATAACATTATATTTGCGTAATAACTGGTTGTGTTGTATATTATTGAATTATTTAAAACATTACAACTGAAAGAAAAAGCATCAAATGTATCTCTATAAATAAAAGCGTAAATTATATATATTTTTTTTTTCGTAGGAAACATCCAGTCCGCCATTTTGAATTTCATTTTTGGGGGTGTTCCCGGGGTCCAATTTTGTCGGATTTTGGATATGTTATTCGGCAATGGTTCCTGAGCTGGAAACAGTTTAGAAAGCTTCTGAAGCAATTTTGCCCAGGTCTAACTACAAATTGCCTGGACTACAATGGCTTCCGTCTAGCTACACGTTCTCTGTACCAAGCTCTATGTAGAACATCTATGCCGAACTCTCTATGTGAAAAACTGGAAACTTTTTACCTTACTTATACTTAAGCTGTAACTAGAAATAGCTAAAGCATTGGTTTTATATATATAACTTCATTGAAATTGAAGGGTTTGTTCTTGGGGAACCGCAACTTAGTAAGGAATAAGAGGACGAGAAGGTGGTACATGTTTATTAGTCAAACGTTTCGAATTCAATTTCCATTATCAGTGCTAAAAAATGAAAAGTAAAAAAATGAACAAATATAGTGAATAAAAGATTTCATGCAATATATTCATGCAGTCCTGTAATAATTAAAAAAGTTACATGAAATGTAGAGAGGCAAGATAATGGCTAAAATATACAAAAATTTCAACTTTTGTGTATTTTAGCCATTATCTTACCTCTCTACATTTCATGTAACTTTTTTTTTTAATTATCATCATAGGACTGCATAAATATATTGTATGAAATCTTTTATTCACTATATTTGTTCACTTTTTTACTTTTCATTTTTAGCACTGATGATGGAAACTGAATTTCCGAAACGTCTGACTATTAACATGTACCTTCTCGTCCTCTTATTCCTTACTATATATATATATATTATATATATATATATATATATATATATATAGACAGAGAGAGAGAGAGAGAGAGAGAGAGAGAGAGAGTGGCACAAAAGTCAGGAGTCAAAGGAACCAGCGAGAATGGAGCCTTTCCGTTCTACAGCTGCCACTATTTTTAAATAAAAATTACCATTTTAGTTAAGCCACCCTATATATATAGGGTGTACAGAAAGTCTTTTTCCGATTACAAACTTTAATAATTACTGTACATGAAATCCAAAGAAGACACAGCACTGCTTTGTTTTGCGTGTTGTTGCATAATGCATCAAGTTTATTATGTTTCTCATTCAATCTTAACACGTGCGCCATTAGTTACACAACTTACACGTAGCCCATCTAAGCGAAATTCGAGTTCACGTCATACGTTCGCTAGCATATCTCTCGTGATACTGGTGATGGCATCGCAAATCCTTGCACGAAGAGTGTCAATGTCAGCGACAGGAGTATGGTACACATAATCCTTTACATATCCCCACAGGAAGAAGTCCAGGAGCGTGATATCGGGAGATCGTGGAGGTCATGGTACCGGCCCATCGCGCCCAATCCATCTTCCGGGAAAAGTGGTGTTCAAAAACTCACGCACTCACAAACCTCAGTCTTGCTGTAAAATGATGGATGGTTGAAGGTCTTCCAACTTGGGACCTACAAAGAACTCAAGCATGTCCAAGTACTCTTGTGCTGTTAGATCTTTTCAGCAGAGCGGCCCTATCACCCTATCATGCACTAATCCACACCAAACCTTGACAAGAAAAAACTTGATATGTTATACAACAGCATGCAAAACAAAGCATTACTGTCTTCTTTGGATTGATATCCCGTAATTATTAAAGTTTATATATATATATATATATATATATATATATATATATATATATATGAAAATTATTTCACAAAAGTAACACGTGAAAAATATTTATGATGAATAAAACCACGAAGGAAAGGAAACAGAATGGAGCTCAAGCGCTTTCGTCTAATGACATGCTCAGGAACACTGAAGTACATAGAGTTACAGCCTATATATAGGTTACAGAAAAAAAAAATATATATATATATATATACAGTATATATAACGGGTGGGGCACGGGAACCAAGTGTTTTTGGAATAATCAGGAAAATGATATTTATTTTTGTAAAGAAAATATATTGGTAGAACAACATTCGTAAGAACATAGCATTTCATGTCATAATAATCATGTACCGAAAATTATATCTGGCATATGATGTCCTTGGCCGTCGACGCATTGTTGAAGGCGTTTACGAAAATTGGCCTCCACTCTTCCCAGCAGGTCTCTGTTGATTTGGATGATTTGTTGACGGATCGCTTCCTTCAATGCATCTAATGTACGGGGCTTGTCCTCGTAGACACGTGACTTGAGGTACCCCCATAGAAAGAAGTCACATGTGGACAAGTCAGGGGACCGAGGGGGCCATGCAATGTCACCAAATCTCGAAATGAGATGGTTGGGAAACAGGGGGCGAAGAACAGCCATTGACGCTCTGGCGGTGTGTGGCGTGGCCCCATCTTGCTGAAACCACAAATGTCGACGAGCAATACGCCTTCTTCGTAACTCAGGGATGAAAAAGGTGTTCACCATCTCAATGTAACGCCCAGATGTTATGGTAACGGTAACCCCATTTTGTTCGAAGAAATAGGGACCGATGACGCCAAACTTTCCCACCGCGCACCAAACTGTAACCTTAGGGCTATGCAGCGGTTTTTCATGGAGTTGTCGCGGATTTTCAGCAGCCCAATACCGACAGTTTTGATTGTTGACGGCCCCATTAAGGTGGAAATGGGCTTCATCACTCATTACCACCATCATGTTTTCATTCTGCTCATAAAGTGCAAGCATTTCCTGTGCAAAATTCAGTCGTTGGGGGCAATCGTTTACATTCAATTCCTGCACCATCGCTAACTTGTATGGGTGAAAATGTAATTCTTCATGCAAAATCCGTCTAACAGTACGATTGCTGATTCCGAGTGCAGCTGAATGTCTCCGAGCAGAGCGGCCTGGGCTTTGCAACATCGCTTGTCTGACCCTTTCAACGTTCTCTGGAGTACGCACAGTGCGTTGCGGCCCCTTCGGTTTTGTTTTCATTATTGAGCCTCCTGTTCGAAGATTGTTAACCCAACGTAAGATTGTGTCACGAGCGGGAACAGAGTCATTTCGATGAATGTTGAATCTGCGGCGAAACGCACGCTGAACTGCTGTCACTGACTCGCCACTCCTAACAAAATGATCATACGCGAACATGCGGTGTTCTAACGTCCACTGCTCCATGATGGCACCTGAAAGATAAAGGTGAGTGTTAGTTAAAGTTAAATGCTATGAACCCAGGAATGGAATGCTACCTACCGCACGCCCCTCCCATTCCTAATGGCCGATTACTAGCTATTCAAAAAACACTTGATTCCCGTGCCCCACCCTATATATATATATATATATATATACAATAAACGGAGAAATGAAATTAAAAAAAATTATTAAAAATTAAAAGATTGTGGGAGGGGCATACAACTTTGTAAGGAAACACTATCGATATTTAGCACAAGATCAAACTACCGATTTTTAGCACAAGATTAAATTAATTGTTTCCAACCAATGTTAAAAAAAAAAAAAAAAAAAAATTATACTGGAAATCTGCCCGGGTTTTAGCACTCTACCCATCTTGTATATAAAAATAAATTGAAAAATAAAAGTTATTAGAGTGGCATACAAGTTTACCAAAGATTTAGCGTTCTACCCTTCTTATCTAAATCTTTTCTGAAGGAATTCAAAACAACAGGATCGAGTTGAAAAAGACCTTTGCTTATGTTGAAGTTATTTGTAAGTTGGATAATGGCAGACTCAAGAATATTTCTATTAACAATGTTGCTAGAGTGAAATAAAACTGAAGCATTATTCCAATCAATACAGTGGGATAACTCTGACAAATGGACAAAAAGGGCACTGGACGACTGTCCTGTTCTAACGGAATATTGATGCTGTTTTATACTGGAAAGGATTTGCACACACGTATAAAACAGCATCAATATTCCGTTAGAACAGGACAGTCGTCCAGTGCCCTTTTTGTCCATTTGTCAGAGTTATCCCACTGTATTGATTCGAATAATGCTTCAGTTTTATTTCACTCTAGCAACATTGTTAATAGAAATATTCTTGAGTCTGCCATTATCCAACTTACAAATAACTTCAACATAAGCAAAGGTCTTTTTCAACTCGATCCTGTTGTTTTGAATTCCTTCAGAAAAGATTTAGATAAGAAGGGTAGAACGCTAAATCTTTGGTAAACTTTTATGCCACTCTAATAACTTTTATTTTTCAATTTATTTTTATATATAAGATGGGTAGAGTGATAAAACCCGGCCAGATTTCCAGTATAATTTTTTTTTTTAATATAACATTGGTTGGAAACAATTAATTTAATCTTGTGCTAAAAATCGGTAGTTTGATCTTGTGCTAAAAATCGATAGTGTTTCCTTACAAAGTTGTATGCCCCTCCCACAATCTTTTAATTTGTAATAATTTTTTTTAAATTTCATTTCTCCGTTTATTGTATATATATATATATATATATATATATATATATATATATATATATATATATATTAGGGTGCTTTTAAAAACTGAAATTGTGAATTTCGGGTCACGGAACCCCGCAAATGATGCGGTTCCGGGAGCAAATAAAGCACATGATTTTTTTGGAAAATCATCAAATATTTAGAGGTTGCCCAAAGACCCCAAAGTTTTACCCATATGCTCATTTATTTATGCGCCCTTTTTAAGTCACTTCTAGTGTTTATTAACCCATTGATACACAGCGTCCCCAAAATTAGAAATGCAAATGGGTCAGGACATAAGTGAGATGTGCCTCAGTCCAAGTGCTATTCGGGCCAGCAGATCCAGGTACACCGTACAGATCAGCCCACGAAGCAGAGGTGAGAGCTTCCTACAAGCCTGAATGCCCTCTTGTTCTTCACTGGGATGGAAAACTTATGGCAGACTTAATGGGAAGAGACAAAATCGACCGTTTAGCCATCTTAGTTACCGGGGGATGGGATGAGCAAGATTCTAGCCATCCCCAAACTCCCAGACTCCAAGGCAGAAAGGACAGCAATCGTCATCATCGAAACCATCGAAAACTGGGATCTTGGCCAGAAGATCAAAGCTCTTTGCTTTGACACGACAGCCACCAACACCGGCATCCATGGAGGAGTGTGTGTGCGAGTAGAGCAGGCTCTCGGGCGTGAAATGATTTACTTTGCGTGTCGACATCACGTGCTGGAACTGCTGCTTGAAGCAGTATTTTCTTTCCTTGTTGGAGACCTTTCCAAAGGACCTGAGATTACGATTTTCCAGAGCTTCCGTAATGTTTGGCCGCAACTGAAATTGAATGAATACTCCACTGCCGCGGACGAAGAGGACACGGCTGCAGTGATCAGTCCCTGGGCCGAGAAGATGATTCATGAAGCAAATGACCTTCTGAAAGTGAAGCATCCCAGAGATGACTACAAAGAGCTTCTTGAACTTGTAGTCATTTTCTTGGGAGGAGTACCTCACGGACGTCGGAGTCCTGTGTTCATGGCTCCAGAGGCTTTGCACCGAGCACGGTGGATGGCGCGTGGAATTTACTCTTTCAAGATTTGGATGTTCAGATACCAGTTCACGATGCACATGAACCAATGTCCTTCAACATCTCGTAGAGGAAGTAGCAGTAACCGCCTGATTTCTGGGTTGCGGGACTTCTGTCTCTTCGTTGCTCAAGATTACGTCCTTCCGTGGTTTTCAGCAAGAGAAGCAGCAAGCGCTCCACGAAGCGACTTAGCCCTCCTTCAAAAGTTGCAAAACACCAACGCCGCTGGGTACAAGAGTTTTAATCGGCATCTCTGGTACCTCAATGAGGTAAACGTGGGCCTTGCACTATTCGATCCTGCAGTCGATGATGATGAGAAGCGGAAAATGGTAGAGAATATGAATTCCGTTGAAGGGTCAGAAGCTCCCCCCCGACGAGTCTGGATTCCAGATCCAAGAGGAAAGACCCTGGCAGACTTTTGCTCTTCCAATACGTACAATCTGTTCACCCTTCTAGATCTTCCGGTCGATTTCCTGCAAGAGGATCCATCAAACTGGGAAAACAACACCAGCTTTGGTTCAGCAAAGATCAGGGTGGATTCCTTAAATGTAGTGAATGATGCAGCAGAGCGAGGCATAGCATTGATTCAAGAATTCAGGAAGGCTGGAAGGACTCGGAACGAAGAGCAGATGCAGTTCATGATTCAAATCGTCGAAGAACATCGTAAAGTCTTGCCGACAGCCTCCAAAGCCACTTTGATGAAAAAATGAACGCCAACACTCGAGGTGTCATGTACTTTAATCGTTAATTATGAATTTAGTGAATATACTCACACGATATATTTGTTCTGAATACTTATTGGAGATGTATATTGGAGATGCAATTTATCATTTAAACTGAGAATTAAAATTTCCATTGCCCTATAAATTGAAAATACCTATCAGCTGTGGGCAACCTCTAAATGTTGTTGGATTACAAAGAAATTTTGCCTGTTCTGTTTTCTCATGTATCCTCACAAAATAAAGGGTTCCGCTCCCTTGCATTTTCATTTCGCATTTTTCACCATATACCATAAACACACCCTAATATATATATATTATATATATATATATATATATATATATATTATATATATATATTTTTTTTTTCTGTAACCTATATATAGGCTGTAACTCTATGTACTTCAGTGTTCATGAGGATGTCATTAGACGAAAGCGCTTGAGCACCATTCTGTGTTTCCTTTCCTTCGTGGTTTTATTCATCATATATATATATATATATATATATATATATATATATCTTAAACTAAATATGGTTTAAATAGGCATGATCAAGGACTTATTGCTAAAAGAAAATAATTTTATGGTGTCACTGTATCAGTTGTCACTGGTTGCTGTATTCCAAGTTTTTGTGGACTGCAGTTTAAACTTTTGTACCAAAAAATTATTTCCTTTATGGAAAGCCTAATGTGTTTTGTGCACATTACATTTATTTATTTTAACTAGAAAACGGGTTAATTCTTCTTTAACACTCTTAGTTATTATTAATTAACAGTATAATAACAGCGCAAAAAGGTTAACGACAAAGTTAAATTCTGGAAAACGACCGATAAACAAACACTTTTAGAAACTGAAGAAATGATACAAAAGAAGAGAACACTCACAAGGGATTAAAAAGATTAAAAAGAGATTGGTTTCCCGAAAGAAGTTTAAGAAAATGAAAAATATCTTATTAAAGATTTGAGAGAATTAAAGATGGTTATTGAACTCATTGGTTGGAGGAAAAGGGATGAAACAGATTAGGGTTATGTGGGATTGTAGTTTCTGTTAAATTTGAGGATTTACAATCACCAAAAACAAATTATCAGTGAACCCATGTGGAAAACAGGTGAACTTATTTAATAGCAGTACCACAAGTAACGAGTGGAGGTCAAATTCATAACAATCTCATTATTACGTTATCACCAGATGAAAGACCCGCACTGAAAAGTTGTTTGTGAAAGAACAGTGATGAAAATAGGAAAGTACTGTATACCATGGAGTTCCCAAAAAGTGAATTCGGAGTTCTCCACGTAGTACAAAGTACTAATCAATTAGCTCTGATTAATTGCATATTGCTTAAAGTAGGGAACTTATCTACTTTTAAATGTTGGCCAGGAAGTGATCTATCTATCGACCCCTTCCATACCCACTTCTTCCCACTTCTATACCTCACAAATGCAATCATGTTCCACGTCATGACTTTTATTATACTAAATTGTAAGAAACGACAAAACTGAAAACTTTCATAACGAAGATGTATTTAAATACAGTAGTTTTTCAAATATAAGTAAATTTCAGGTAATTAGTCATGAATCAATCATTGTGGGTGTTGGGTTTGCAAAATTGAGGTGTTTATTAACAACATACAGTAAACTATAGCAGAATGTTGACATAAATAAAGCACATAAGTTAGGATTTGAAAGTTATGACATAAATTCCAAGTAGGCCTCAGGTAAATCTCAGAAAGAGGTACGTGACTTCTTGCACGTAAACATCCGAACAGGTCTCAACTTGTTCTTACTGAAACGAGTGGCTTTTTTTTTGTTTAACCAATAAGGTGTGCTAATACCAGTCACGTGATGCCACACCATGAGTTCATCCAATCATGTGTTCGTAAATAGTCTTAGTTTTCAAATACTACCTGAAATATATAATTAAATAATTTAATACTGTCAAGTAGATCACATAGGTTAGTTAAATAATATAAAACGGTTAAGAATTTGTAAAACTCATGAAATAATGTATTTAAAATTGTTTATAAGTTCCAGGATCAAATGAAAAATAATAAAGAATGTCTTTCCCAACAAGAGATGAAAACCTGGAATCTCGAGTCTAGAGGGAGAAAAGAGAGTGTACAAGAAGACCGGAAAACAGTCGAGAGCAAACCACTAGAGGTAGAGCTTTGGCAGTTGACTCGATGAATAGTCGAGAGAGAGAGAGAAGTGGACGAGACGAAAGGAGTCACGTAAACGACAGTAAAAGGGAGAGGAATTTCTTCGAGACAGGAAAGCGAGTTCGATTTAAACCAATTCATATACAGGGTGTCTCAAAAGTCACTATCTATTTCGGTGACAGATGTTTTTTAAAAAAATGCTATGCTGGCATAAAGATATGTACTTCTGGTGCAAATTTGTGTATTTAAAAGAAGTTAATTGGTTTATTATCTTGACATGCTTGAACAATTCCTCGAACCTCAACTTCTTACAGATGGCATTCTTGACACAGTAGTTTTTCAGCAGGATGGAGCACCGTGCTATTATGCAATAATTGTACGTGATTATCTTCACAGACGCTTCCCCGGTCGCTGGATTGGTCGTGGAGGAACACAACCATGGGCAGCACGTTCACCCGATTTAACACCATTAGATTGTTTCGCCTGGGGTTTCATTAAGTCTAAGGTGTACACTGGTAGAAGAATTAGTGATGTAGCCGAACTTCGAAATCGTATTACCGATGCAGTTCAGAAAATAACACCTCAAATGCTGGAAAGTGTTTTCCGGGAAACAACTTATCGCTTTGAGCTCTGTAGAGACACTGTCTTAAACCAGTTTTTCGTAATTCCCATTATTTTTCAAAATAGATAGTGACTTTTGAGACACCCTGTATTGTTTTGTAGTAGTTTATTCTTTTGCGTTTTTGTTTCATATCTGGGACTTAAGTATATAGTTTTCTTTTCTACAACGTGTTGTAGAATGGATTGTGGAGTGGATTTCCAGCCAGCGTAGTTCAGAGTAATTCGATTGAATCCTTTAAAAAGAAACTAGATGCTTATCTTGCCTTAAACCCCCAATTGGAAGCATTTGTTAGCGTGTAGAAATATTGGAGAATTTTCACTTGGATTCCCTCCTGTATTTTAAAAATTTCACTTCAGCTTTAAATTTCTTTACTACCTCTCAGCCTCTTTTCTCTGCTTTGCTTTAAAACTTTTACTTGTCTTTAAATTGTCTTACCTTTTAACCTTCCTTCTTAAACAGACAGCCTCGTAGGGACTAGCCGGTCTGTTGCTGTTTGGTGTCCTGCCTTTGTATACGTGGTTCAAGTAATGATCATAAGTGGATGTGACATTTTCCAAACAAACTAATGTGTTAGGACTAGCGACGCCGCCCTTAAGGAGTTAACCTACAGTATAGTGATATTGTCCCCAGTGGATGTGGTAAATTCTAGTTGCGTTAGTAATAATAATTAGATCGGTGCTTAAGAAAAAGGTAGTCCCAAAGCCGAAACAGGATCGTGGGTAACATCCTGTAAACTCAAGTCCTACTTTCGTATGAGATAGGGTTGCCCTAGGTGCTTCATTAACTTCGAAACGATACAACTCTTCCACGTATGCAGATAGGCCTAACCCAGCTAGGCTTAAGAATAAGCTGGCTATCGCTACCAATTCTGTAATCTTAATAACCCGATTAAAGTCCTCATTGTTATTTCACAGATAGTTGAAATTTATGGGTCAACAACCTTCAGTGGTGGACAGCGACAGGATTCGAGTTTATTCCCACGAATAGTCTCCCTAGGTTTCACTGGTTGGATTCTAGGAGGAGGACATTTGCTACTATCAGGCAATCACGGTGGAGTCCTAAGGTAAGCTCTTGTAGTTTTTCAGGTGAACATAAGAAATAATAGTCTTGTAAATGATACAGACCTACAATGTACGGTTAACAAATGATTTTGAAAAAAGTGATTTAAAAAAAAAAAGGCTTAAATTATTGCTCGTCTAATTTAGAGAATACGGAGACCTTCGGTAAAATAAATAAAAAGTTTGTATCACATTAAAAACTACCTGTAATATTTATATAATATAAAGTGAATTAATTTCACGTTGGCCTAGTATCAGAAGTGAATACTAAAAGTAGGTGTTTGAATTTATTTTCCCTATTACAGCGTAATTGTGTAAATAAGAAGTATATTGACTAACAAAAATGAGTTCAATGTTGTTGGGCCCATTACCCAAACTACCCAAAGGCCAGTGCATCATTAAATTCTTCGACAATTTCGACAGTGTCGTGGAGAATTGGAATGGTGAAGACAAATTGGCTAGAATACAGTTATTGGCAGGAGGCCAAATTGAAGGCTATTTGTCCACCCGAAATGATTTGGACAGTTATAAAAAGTTTCAAGTAGTTATCGAAAAATTTCAGACTATCTCTACAACGACAGAGATAGTCTCTCGGGAGTTAATCAATTTAAAACAAGGTCAGCTCTGTTAATGATTTTTCATTAAAAATTGAAACTTTAGGTTGGGAATTAATAAAAATAGGCCAGAATTCCACCACGGAAAGCTGTAACTCGTTATTTTCTGTATTTTTGGCTGGTCTCCGTTTGAACATCAAAACTGCGTTAGTAACGCACGATTTTAAAACAGTGAACGAGGCGGTTGTCATGGCAATAAGAGTGGAACATTTGGAAGAGGAAACTAACTTAATTAAGAAGGTAAGGTTAATAAATCTTAATGAAGAAAGAAGACCTCAAACGAGACCCACTGGCCAGAATACACAAGAGACCGAGGCTAGGCCTAGAAATAGGACTTAAACGGAGAATGACTGTCCATCTCTGTTTTGTGTATACTGTAGGGCATACACACACACTACCACTGAATGTGTGTACAAACCACCAGGCAGCATGCGTTTCCGATGTGCGAGTCTTGGACACAGACGAAATGATTGCCGGGCTAGGTTAGGTAATTGAAATAATTATAAAGATAATCCGCGCCTCAGTTCGAACACAGAACACCGGCGCAGAAAGAGAACTCGATAAGAATTCTCCAAACCCTTTTATGACATCAGAAGTACAACATCGTAATAATTCTGGCAGTTCTGAACAAAATCCAAAAACCTAATAGGCCACGTTGGCCAGCCCAATGAATTGCAGTCTTGTGAGAACCACATATATTAAATCGCATAAATGACAAATTATATGTAGTGTTTATTGATTCAGGAAGTTCGATTAGTTTTAAGTCCAATTTGATCGACCATTTGATATCAAAACTTAAACTTAAACTGTATAACACGATTGTAACTAGTGTTTCAGGGAAGCCTATTGAAATTTATGGCACTTTATCATTAAAAATTAAAATGGGGAAGGGTAATTTATTTCACAGATTCATTTTGGCGGACGTAAGCTCATTTCCGGGTAGTTTTTTAATTGGTACCGACTTCGGAATCGAGTAAATTCGAGTATTTGTTTTACGAAAACTGTAGGTCAACTAGTAATTGGTACTTGTAAATATTCCTGTTGTAATATGATCGAAAATGGTAATTTTAATTCATTCAGAGAAAATGAGGACCATGTAAAAGATTATTCTAGTATTAGTGAAACTGATCAACAAAAAATTAATAATTCCAGCGAATAGTGGTGCAATTTATTTTGGGAAAGCTAAAGTGACTAACTTTAACGACACTGATTTTATTTTTGTTAATAATGAAAATACGTAAATAAGTTAGATTAAGGATTGCCACTGCTACTGTAAGACTGTTTAACGAAGGTAAGTGGACATTCCTCAAAATCTAAACATGCGACTCAATATCCTAATTTATTGTCAGCCATGCGACCTCTTTCACATTGTGACGATTTGCCAAAGACATGGATTTTAGATGATGATGAATCTTGTAATGAACCTTTGTCCAGACAAGATGCCATGGATACACAATTTCAACCATTTTCATCGGATGAACCTCATTTAATTTCTCAGTCAGAATTAAATGATCTTGTCAAGAGTTGAATCTATCTAAAAATCAGGCTGAGCTCTTAGGTTCTAGATTAAAAGGTTGGAATCTCTTACAAAAGACTGTAAAATTATCATGATTTCGTAAGCGTCAGACACACTTCACATCGTTTTTCTCTATGGAAAGTGATTTAGTGGATTGTAATGTGAATGCTCTCATGGAGGCACTTGGTCGAGAGCACAATCCTAAGGAATGAAGGCTTTTTGTCGACTCATCAATTGCACAAAGTTCATATGAAGGAATCATATGACAATATGCAGTTACTTTTGAAACATTGACTATGATAAACACGCCTGGCATATCTGTGGTGATCTGAAAGTGATTGCACTTCTCGACTTATAGTTAGGATACACAAAGTCCTCTTGTTTCCTCTGCGAGTGGGACAGCCAAGCTAAGGGGAGTCATTATACACAGAAGAGTGGCCACAAATTTTGGTTCCAGGACAGAAAAATGTTGCCCATCAACCCCTAGTAGATCCAGCAAAGGTTTTCTTACCACCCCTCCATATCAAAGATGGTTTGATGAAAAATTTTGTAAAAGCCATAAATAAAGACGGACCGGGATTTCTATATCTAAAACAGAAGTTCCCTAGAATCAGCGAAGCGAAAATCAAAGGAGGCATTTTTGTGGGCCCACAGATCAGAGAGGTTGAAAGAACAGCATGGAAAGCTTTTAAAGAAGTGACTACGAATCTCCTCGACAGCGTCAAATCAGAAAATTGTTTTTTCCTGGTGGAGCAAATGCTTAGTGCTTACTAAGCCATGGGATGTAAACATGTCTTTGAAAATGCATTTCCTGCACTCCCACTTGGACTACTTCCCATCAGCCCTGTGCGCTGTTAGCGATGAGCATGGTAAAAGATTTCATCAGGATATATCAACCATGGAAAAGCAGTAACAAGGAAGATATAGCCCCAGTATGTTGACCGACTACTGTTTGACACTTATAAGAGAAGCCCTAGTACTAGTTATAAGCGAAAATCAGCTGCAAAAACATTTTAGGTAAGGTACTCTTCTTCTTTTTTTTTTTGTAAGATTAAATATACCAAAAAAGTAAGAAAAACTGTCAATTTTCATTTGCATTTCTTCGAAATTGGTAGGTGATAGAAAAATTGGCTTCAAATTCGTAATCACTATAAAAAGTACAGTGGAATCACAAATTAATTTGGAGGAAAAAAGTTCTATTGTGTTGTTCAGTGGAGCCTAGTTCCTATTTCGGTGGTAAATTGCTTAAATAAAGACGTAATTTTAACTCATAACGACAAAATTGGAGAATCACAGCCCGTGGTAGAAAAGGCTGGGAATGAACCTCATTTTGAAAAACGGGATTTAGAGGAACTAATTTCAAAACTGGACGTGTCACATTTAGAAACCGATCATAGGAACAAATCAGTTAAACTTTTACATCAAAACGGAGTGTGTGTTTCCTCGCGATGTCACCCGATAGGCCTAATGAAAAATGTGGTGCACCAAATTGATAATGGTGATCCCCCCCAATTAGGACCACACAATGAAGATTACCACAGTCGATAAAGACGCGATCAAGAAACAATACTACAGTATGTTCGACCAAATCGTTATCGAAACTTGCAAAAGTCTTTGTCGAAGTTCTGTTATTATTAGTTAATAAACCCTACGGTTTCCAATTTCGTGCATCGATAACCCTCGATGCATTAGGGGATAATGCATTCTTTACCATCTTAGATGCCGAATCGGGTTGTTGACAAATTACGATCGACGAAAAAAGACCGCGATAAGACCTAATTTATGACCTCATCAGGTACGTATCGTTTCTCACGAGTGCCATTCGAACTGACATCGGCTCCGTTTTGATATCAACGTGCTGTTAATATGCTGATTGGGGGCATTGGAAAAGTATGCTTTGGCATACGTTGATGGCGTAGTGGTTTATTCGAAAACTTTTGAAGAACATCTGGACTACGTCGCAAAAATACTCACTTTAGTGGAGAAGCGGGTTAAAATTGAGTTTACAAAAATGCCAATTTGCTAAACTGATGATTAAATATTTAGGCTATAAAGTGGCGCACAGGGAGTAAGTACATCCAGACCATGATAAAGTTTCCGCGATCGACGCATTTCCGGCTGTAAGATCAAAGAAGTTAGACACTTCTTAGGAATGGTAGGCTATTACAGGCGTTCCATAGAGAATTTCTCTTTGGTAGCTTCCCCTTTCACGAACCTCACCCGTAAATGTGTTAAATTTAAGTGGGTGGAAGAACACCAAGCGGCGTTTGACCAACTCAAGGCGTGACCCGTCAAGGCTTCAATCTTAATTTACCCCGGGGTTTTCAGAAACCATTCTCGATTCATCGCTTCTAATTATGCAATTGGGGGCGTATTAATGCAGACTATTGATGGAGTAGAAAAGCCAGTTTCGTACTTTTCTCGGAAGTTACATGGGGCCAGGTGAATTGTACTCGTACAGTGACGGAGAAAGAGGCCCGTGTCATCAGTGAGTCCGTCAAACATTTTTTCCACTACTTTTATGGACATCATTTCACCATCGTCACTGATCATGTCTTACTCTGTTATATCTTCCAGTACCGAAATAACGTCCCGAGGATTACGAGATGGGCTCTACTCTTGTCAGAATAGTTTCGACATACGGTACGAGTCAGGGAAGGAACATCATGTCCCTAACACCATGTCGCCAAATCCTTTCCAAACATTAGTTGCTCACATATGGGAACAGGGAAAACCAAAAGACTCAAAACGTTGACGTCAATGAAATATTATCGAGTCAAAGCCGGCGTGAGAAAAAAATTGGCAGAGCCTCGCTGGGCTAATATAATATCGTATTTGGAAAGAGGAGACGTTGCTATAACACCTTCCCGTACCACGTCATAAAACGTCGTTTAAGATAACGGTCGTTTATTTTATATGACATACCCCCAAGATGATAAACTAAATGCGCCGCGACAGCGTCTTGTGCTACCGGATAGTCTTGTAGGTGAATCACTGAAACTGTCGCACGATTCGAAGTTAACTGCTCATGCGAGTTTTGTAAAATCTCTGTTTCGAAATAGGGTGTGTTTCTATTGGCCTAATCATGCCACTATCATCAAGAAATACAGTAGTCCCTCTATAATCGTCGTTAATTGGTTCCATGAACAGACGGCGATTAAGGAAACGACGATTAACGAGTCACTGACATACATGTAATAATGACAATTCGTTCCAGACCACCTGCTGTACTGTACTTACCAAATTATGAAGTGGCTGTCTGTGCATGGAGATGGAGTTTTATTGTTTGGTTGGTGAATCACCCTCCATCAGCAGTCAGGGAGATCTGCTGTTGATGTTGATGGATGGGGAGACTTCGGTGGATCTGATTTTCTTTTCCAGAAATAATCCAGAGTTGGTTGTCTTGTTGCCTCTTTTTCTCTGCTAAGATTTCCTTATAACAACGAAAGGCTTGATTGGCTTCTCGAATGACTTTGGAGGATCTTTCTGCATTGGGGTCATTTTCTAAAACATCCTTCATCTTCTCCCAGTGCCAGAAGAAATCTTTCAGATTTCCCGTTCTCAATATCTTGACAATCTCTTTTTCCTCTTCAATTAACTTCTCTGATACCCTGTGCTCTTTCTTCAAGCTGCAACAGTTCTTCACTATGAGATTCCAAGAGCTCTTCAACATGTCCGTTTCCAACTCGAAGCCCAATTGTTGACCCAGCTCAATAATTTTGTCTTGAATTTGTGTTTGAGTCTCTTCTTCAATTCCAAGCAAGTAGGCAACACATTGAGGCCATAAATTTCTCCAAGCAGAATTCAAACAATAAGTGCTGACTTCATTCCACTCTGTAGAGATGTTATCATTGGCATGTTTCACAATGTAGCCTTTCCAGAACTCTTTCAGGGTAAGCTTGCCTTCTCCATCTGTGGCTTCTAGACACTGGCTGAATGTTATCTTGTGGTAGTATTGCTTGAAGTTGGCAATAACATTCTGGTCCATAGGCCGCAGTATAGATGTTGTGTTCGGTGGCAAGAAAAGAACTTTTACCATGCCATAAAACAAGTCCTCCAAGTTGGTTGGATGCCCAGGAGCGTTGTCCAGAATAAGAAGGGCCTTTTCTGAAAGATTATTGCGCTTGAGTTTTGCTTTAACTGCACGGCAAAAATGATCACAAAACCACTCACTGAAAACTGCCTTTGTAACCCAAGCTTTTTTATTTGACTTCCATACAACTGGCAGTCTGGATTTTACAAAACCTTTCAAAGCTATGGCGTTCTCTGAATGATAAACCAGCAGTGGTTTCAATTTGAAGTCCCCTGTAGCATTGGCCCCAAGAAGAAGGGTCAACCTGTCTTTGGCTGGTTTATGTCCAGGCATCTTTTTCTCTTCTTGTGTTATGAAAGTACGGTTGGGCATTTTTTTTCCAAAACAAACCAGTCTCATCTGCATTAAATAATTGCTTTGGATTATAACCTCACTCCGAAATTTGCAAATCAAAGTCACTTGCATATTTTTCAGCAGCGTCTTTATCAGCACTTGCTGCTTCACCATGCTAAACTGCGGAATGAACACCAGTCCTTATCTGGAATTTCTCAAACCAGCCCTTACTCGCACTAAATTCCACTTTACACTCACTATCCTTTTCTCTAAGGTCATCAAAAATCTTTTTGGCTTTTTCTCTAATGAACATAGAACTAATGTTTTGACACTTTGCCTGTTGATCACTTATCCACAATAACTAATTTTTCCATCTTAATCATAATTTTATCTCTAGAACGTACCATTTTGATAGAACCAGGCACTGCTAATTTTGCAATATCTTTGTATTTTCTTTGATCGGCCACAATCGATCGCACAGTAGTTGGCGGTACGCCATATTCCCTGCCAATTTCTGCAGCACGTTTTCCATTTTCAAAATCTATAACACAGGTCAACAAAAAACATTTTGTTTCGTTGCCAAGGAAATTCGTACGAATTTAGGGTATTTTGGGGTTGCTGAATTCCAAAATGAAAGTAGTTTTTCCGATTTGGCTCTAGTTCTTGAGATAATGAATACCCTCAATTAATAGGAAACGTAACCATAACGCGTGCATATGGGAAACTACCGGAACATTCTAGATGGTGAGACCGAATAAAATGCCATTATGTATTTCATGTGTTTACTTTTGTATGATTTGAGACAATTTCAATGCGATTTGTAAGTAGGCTCCGCCTGAACATTAAATTTTTTGCATTTTTACGTGTTTCAATGGGGTACCAATTATCTCATAAATTAGAGCCAATCTAGCAAAACCGATGTCATATTCGGAATCAGCACCACAAAGTTACCCCAAAATCACTCTAATATGATTGGCAATAAAATGAGTGTTGACCAGTGTAATTTTTAGTTTAATATCCAATGTGGTCACATTTCTAGGCCTTTTACCTTTACCACCACTTTGTACATTCTTAGGAGGGTCCATTTTCACTTAATTTTACTAAAGTGAATTAAAAAAGCAAATATTTTAAAGTAAATTGCGTAGTAAAACTGCGCGATGTCCGTCTCCACTGAGCGCTCAACAAAGACTGATGCCCCGTGGGCAGACGACGATTAATAGAGGGAGGACGATTAACGAAATAATGGTGTTAAATAGGGAACGACGATGGTCGATGGTGACGATTATAGAGGGACTGCTGTACTGTCAAACGTGCCTCCCTTGTCAAAAAAGGAAGATGGAAAGATTAAATACATCCCATTAAGCAAATTTCTCGATAAACCATAAAACGTGTGGGACTTGACTTAATTGGTGACCTTGCTCCGACTTATTTAGGTAACAAGTACATACTCGTAATTGTAGATAATTTTACATGGTATGTAGACGCGATTCTGATGCAAAACAAACGTTCAGAAATTCGTTGATGGGTGGTTGTCGCACATTTGTAGAAATGGTTGTATGAACGAAATAGCGAGTGATCGTAGGTCGGAAAACGTGTCAAGCACTTTACAAGGAGTGTGTAAATATATGAAAATAAAATCCTCTGACAACAGTTTATCACCCCCCTCCCCCAGGACGTGATTGCAACGTACTGTATTCCGATCTGCTCTAGAATCGGGTTCTGAATTACTCCAGTGGAGATAATTTCTCGGCAGAGGCACGAACGTGATTGAACAATGCTTTCCAACAGGCACAGAAGCATTCCGAGGCGGCTCACGAAGAAACCGAGAAGTATTACAATAGGCGTCAGCATACTTCAGAGATTCTGGAATGGGATATGGTTCTTTCGTGTAATGAGACTAAGACTGGACCGAATATGCGAAAGTTGAACATCCGCTGGAAAGGAACATATCGAGTAACAGAAACCCCACCCCACGACGATGTGCAAGAATACCCGTCATAGTACAAATGACTACCTAACAGACAACGAGCGGATGAAACCTAGGCGAAGAAGTGGAACAACCAAGACGCTAGAACCCCGATACGCTTGCGTTCGCGAGGTCCAGTGCCTGACGAAGAATGGGTTCAAAGTAAAACTATAAAAAGGAAACTAATGAAATAAAGGTTAAAATGGTTTTGAAAATTAAAATCATTAATAATGTACGGTAGATACCGAATATTATCGTAATACAGTTTGAATGATGGTTTATTATTTGTGTTTTGTTAAGTGGTAAAAAAGTAATATTACAGGTAGACAACTGGTTTTATGGGGAAACTCTCTATAATATGTAAATCAATTCTTTTTCTTTTGTAGGTCTACAGGAGTTCGCTGTCAAGGAATTCGAACTGTAATTTACCATCGTATATTTGTGTTCTATGTAGTAGAAATTTCCATTGTATGAAGATCATATTGTTAGGAAATATAACCCATGATTTCTCACGTTAATATGTAGGCCTACTTGTTAAATAAACGTATTCTGTTTTCAGCATCTCGGTTCTCAGTTAAAATAATTGTCAAAATAGTTTGGAGAATAAAAAATTTACTTCTACTTGAAACAATTAGACAAATTATTTTTTAAGGGAGGGTAATGTTAGGTTTTCAAAAATGAGGGGTTTATTAATAATATAAAATATAGTAGAATGTTGATATAAATAAAAAATATAAGTTAGGATTTGAAATGTACGCTATGAATTCCAAGTAGGTCTCGGGTAAATCTCAGAAAAGGGTACGTAACTTCTTGAACGTAAACATCCGAACAGGTCTCATCTTGTTCGTACTGAAACATGCGACTTTTTTTTGTTCAATAAGGTGTGGGAATACCAGTCACGTGATGCCACACCATGATTTCATTCAATCATGTGTTCGTAAATAGTATTAGTTTTCAAATAGTACCTGAAATATGTAATTAAATAATTTAATACTATCAAATAGGTCACATAGGTTAGTTAAATACGAGGAGCAGTACGAAAGTAATGCCTCTTTTTGTATTTACGAACTGAAAAATAAGAGGAATTACTTTCGTACCGACCTTCGTAGTAAAAAACAGTTAGGAACTTGTAAAACTCTTAAAAAATTTTGAAGTTGTTTGAGTGTCCCAGGATCAAATAGAAAAACAAAAATGTCTCCCAAAGCGAAGTGAAAAACTGAAATCTCGAGTTTGGAGGGGTAAAAAAGAGCGTGCAAGAAGACCGGAAGACAGTCGAGAGCAGGCTACCAAAGAGCGAGCTGTGACAGTAGAGTCAATGAACAGTCGAGAGAGAGAGAGAAGTGGACGAGACGAAAGGAGTCGCGTAAACGACAGTAAAAGAGAGAGTCCTCGAATGATTTTTTCGAGGAGACAAGAGTGAAAGTTCGATCTAAAGTCTAAACCAATTCATATATTGTTTTATATTAACTTCTTTTTTTGTTTCATATCTGGGACTTAAGTATATAATAGTTTTCTCTACAACATGCTTCATACTTAGGCTGACCATATTTCCTTGAGACAAAAACGGGACATTGGGATGGCAAAAAAGGGACGGGGGTTATGTAATATTCTATATTCATGAAAAAGTAAGTACATAAACCGGGACAAAATTGACATTTTTATTAAAACGACGGGACGGCCAGGAAATATAAAACAAACGGTACTGTCCCGTTCAAAACGGTACGTATGGTCAGCCTATTCATACTCGACTGTGATTTATATATGGTTCAAGTAATGCCCATAAGTGGATTACCGACATTTTCCAAACAAACTAATGTTTGGACTAGCGACACCATCGTTTAAGAGCTAACCTACAGTATAATGATATTGTTCCCAGTGGGTATGGTAAATTCTGGTTGCGTCAGTAATAATAATAATTAGATCGGTGCTTAAGAAAAATGTAGGCCCAAAGCAGACAGAGCCGTGGGTAACATCCTGTAAACTCGAGACCTACTTTCGTATGAGATAGGCTGCCGTAGGTGCTTCAGTAACTTTGAAACGATACAACTCTTCCACGTATGATGATAGGCCTAACCCAGCTAGGCTTAAGAATAAGCTGGCTACCGCTACGAATTCTGTAATCTTAACCCGATTAAAGCCTCATTATTACTTTACAGATTTCAACGGTTGATTGTTGAAATTTATGAGTGAACACCCTTCACGGGCATTTTTATTGACCTCTTATTTAATTACTGCTTTTTTTGGGGAATGCTCATTCCTGTCTTGCGATCGACTCAAAAATGCTTGGTGATCGATTGGTTGGGCACACCTGGCTTACAGCATCAACTAGTGTTATGATAAGAGTTCACACATGACTAGTAGCGCACAAAACACAAGAAATCATATCAATCAAGTTTGGAAATAATATGGAAAAGGATATACAGTCAGGATTCCCTGAAAAAATAATAAATAATAAATGTTAATTAGGGACTTAGTGTGTAGAATATGGTTCACTATTTGTTTTTGAGCTTAAATGTACACGTGACATAAGCCCCATGGTGGATAAGAATTAGTGGTGTACCGATTAATCGGCATCGGCCAAATTTAGCCGATTCCTTGAAAATTTAAATTTTTTATTACAGAACAAGATCTATATTTATGGAAAATTGAACAAACAAAAAAACACTTTATGATAATTTATACTCACTTGAAAGTGTAATTACATAAAAATATTTTACATTCATGAAAAAATCAAAGCTCAATAACTTAAGTTGCCCATGAAATTACATTTTCTCTAACTAGCTAATTTCTAAATATTATAAACTATTGTAATCTACAGTGTGTTCCATTTAAATTTTTTCAGGGTAAAGGTAATAAAGGTAAATAAAGGTAATAAAGGTACCAATATTCTTTCCAATCTTTATTACTCCCATTTAAATCGAACCATAGGGAGTAGTAATAAAGATTGGAGAGGATATTGGTATCTTTATTACCTTATTACGTTTACCCTCACAAATCTGGGGGAAAAAAGAAAAGACAATTACTCCCTATGGTTCCATTTAAATGGAACACCTGTACTCTACATTAAGTTGTACTTTATAATTTATATATTAAACCATCTTAATTATTACGTTGACTTTATTTTAAGTATTTTAATAATTTTATAAAGCAAATTATATATCCATTGTTTTTATTCAAATTGGGCACCAGGTACTTGAAATTTTAATGAAAATTCGTTGTTGTTTTCGACATTGTTGAAGAAAGAAAATACGTTCAACATAAGAAAAAAACAATTACTTCAAATACTGGTATTCAGTTTATGAAATTTAACTAAAATTATTTTTAGTTTTACTGAATAATAAAACTTTTTCACATCATTTTATATTTTCGATATAAGAGTAACAAATTCTAGTGCTGTATATTGTGGAGTGAGCGAAGGAAAAGCATTTAAACAAATTTGAACTGTGAAAATATGAAATTGATACTTTTAAAGTATAGTCAAAGAATCGGTATCGGCAGGTTTTCATGGAATCGACATCGGATAAATTTTGGAATCGGTACATCACTAGACTAAGAATTATTGACCAGTTCAGTTGCTACACACAGTATTGGTGTGGAAACGCTGTTATATCTTCGGACAAATTACAATAATCAGGTTTTGGTTTTTATATCCAGACCTTACTCTACAAATTAGCGTGTCATCCGTCGATAAAAAATTTCTAATTTTTTTTCGTATCGTTGTCTACATACATAGACAGTTTCCATAAATGGACACCATTTTGTTTAAGATTTTAGAAAGTATGATATATGACAAAGTTCTACACGTCATATTATTTTTACGAAACTTTTTTTTTTTTTTTTTAATGTATACAGTTCAAGCTAGGTTCACCAAGCCAAGCTATCAGCAAATTTACAGTACAAGATGGCGAATTGTACAGCTCGAGATGTATTTGTGAAGTGCTAATTCCATACAAAGTGTTGTGCCAGTGTTTTTAATTGGAGTACGGAAAACCCTTAGCAGATCTGTAGTAAAGAGTTATTGGAGCTATTTCATAAGGGCATTTTCCTAATGCTCTAATGGAGTTCGAGCGTTGAATACGCACTGTAGCGACGAATGATGGTCATCATGTGGAAGCGTCCTAAACTTGGACTCTTTGGAAATGTAAACAACTATCTACATTATATATAGATCTATCCTGAGTTAACCCGTGAAAATAATTTGGATAATCTCGAGGAGCGCTCCATTTTTCAATATTAAACATACTCATAAAACATATATCATTTGAAAGCTTACATTTTTCTGAGTCTAAAAATGTAGTAATCCAAAAGTATCAATAGCAAATGCAAGATTATAGAAAAAATTACAAGTTACATTTTTATAGTGAATATTTCCTGTTTTGGCTACAATGTACTTTTTTTCATAAAATATTTTTCCTGATTGGGCTATTTTTTCGCTACTCTGCGACTTAATTGGTTGGATTCTGTTCTATTTTTTTTCTAATTGGATTCAGTTTGGTCGTGTTTGTGATAGAATTATGACGTGCTGTTCGTGTGGTTTCTGACTTTGAGAACTTGATTCGTCATGTGCCCTAGATGAAGAGAAAGCATTGGATGTTTTTATCTTTTCAATATTAAACATACACTCATAAAACATATACCATTTGAAAGCTCACATTTTTCTGAGTCTAAAAATGTAGTAATCCAAAAGTATCAATAGCAAATAAAAAGTAACTAGGTTTAATTGTTTGACGCGTGACGTAATTAATTACATTATAAAGGTTGGCTAAGTTATAAATCTTCAGTCTGTGTTGTAAGATGGTAGTTTTGGTAATTGTTACGCTAACCTAACCTAACATGAATATGTTATTACATTACACTGGTCAACACTCATTTTATTGCCAATCATATTAGAGTGATTTTGGGGTAACTTTGTGGTGCTGATTCCGAATATGACATCAGTTTTGCTAGATTGGCTCTAATTTATGAGATAATTGGTACCCCATTGAAACACGTAAAAATGCAAAAAATTTAATGTTCAGGCGGAGCCTACTTACAAATCGCATTGAAATTGTCTCAAATCATACAAAAGTAAACACATGAAATACATAATGGCATTTTATTCGGTCTCACCATCTAGAATGTTCCGGTAGTTTCCCATATGCACGCGTTATGGTTACGTTTCCTATTAATTGCGGGTATTCATTATCTCAAGAACTAGAGCCAAATCGGAAAAACTACTTTCATTTTGGAATTCAGCAACCCCAAAATACCCTAAATTCGTACGAATTTCCTTGGCAACGAAAAAAAAAGTTTTTTTGTTGACCTGTGTTATCATTTGTATAATTTAGGTCTCGGGGGTACGGGGGCTCCGCCCCCGTAAAGATCACGCATCACAAATTGATCGGTATAGGGTTTTATATTTAAACCTAGTTACTTTTTATTTACTATTGATACTTTTGGATTACTACATTTTTAGACTCAGAAAAATGTGAGCTTTCAAATGGTATATGTTTTATGAGTGTATGTTTAATATTGAAAAATGGAGCGCTCCTAGAGATTTACCAATAATTTACAAATTAACTAAATGCAACGCGAATAATTTTGGGTTTGACCATGAATTAACGTCGTGCCACGTGCTTCGGGGCAGCAAATCGATATTGCCTCTGTGGAGTTTGTGTTGTGAGCATCTTCGCCCCCTCTTTTCATCTTTGTACGCACATTTCTAAGCCTTCTACCTCCAAGATGTTGCCATTCAAAAAAAAAGAATAATTTCCCTGGAACCAGTCATTTCGCGTAATGCCTAAAACTTTCAGGCATTTAGGGTAATTCGATTAAGCGATTAATGACTTCGTGAAAGTTAGGTTAGGTTAGTAATGCATATTAACTATGTTTAGGGGTCACAGGTATTACGCGAAATGCTGACATTTTTAGGCGTTATGCGACATGACTGGCTTCACACATTCACACACAGTAGACCCTCGTTATTTTGCAAGATAAGACCGAGAATTACTGCGAAATTTTGTTTTGCGATATATCGTTCTATATATATATATATTACAACATATAGAATTTCTATATATTACCGCGAAATAGTGTTTAGACTACTATATAAAAAAAATGGGGGTAATTTAGGGTTCTGTGAAATAAAGAGGGTCTACTATATATATATGTGTGTGTGTGTGTGTGACACTGGGTTGCTGATTGGGAGGTCGCGGAATCGAGTCCGAGCTTAGATTTTGTCGTTTCAGACTTACTTGACAGACCGTGGTTCCAATTCCATGTTAAGCTGTAGGTCAAAGGTGGGGCAACAAACCTAAATAACTTTAGAAGTAGGTAATTTCCTTTGCAAACAGGTACTGCAAAGTCTGCACTTTGCTAAGTAGCTCCACTCTCCAAAGCGCGATACAGACCGTTAAAATCGAGCTTTTAACACGGAAATCAACTGTTCTTTTGAAGGAATCTCTTAAAATTTTAGCTCAGCGTCTACTCTAAATCTGTTACATCAAAATCATACTGAAAAGTTCTTAAACCACAGCCACCATTCACATCTTTTTTTGTCAACAAAATTCCATCAAAAGTTACATTTAGTCTTTAAAGTTTGAAGAAAAATTCATAAGCACGGCTTTAATCCACATTACAAGAATTCTTTACATTAAACTGAAATTCAATTACTACTGAATTCTGAATTTAGATTTCAAATACGATATTTTATATTATATATATATATATATATAAATTCATAAGCACGGCTTTAATCCACATTACAAGAATTCTTTACATTAAACTGAAATTCAATTACTACTGAATTCTGAATTTAGATTTCAAATACGATATTTTATATTATATATATATATATATATATAAAAATTCATAAGCACGGCTTTAATCCACATTACAAGAATTCTTTACATTAAACTGAATTCAATTACTACTGAATTCTGAATTTAGATTTCAAATACGATATTTTATATTATATATATATATATATAATATATATATATATATATATATATATATATATATATAAATTCATAAGCACGGCTTTAATCCACATTACAAGAATTCTTTACATTAAACTGAAATTCAATTACTACTGAATTCTGAATTTAGATTTCAAATACGATATTTTATATTATATATATATATATATATATATATATATATAAATTCATAAGCACGGCTTTAATCCACATTACAAGAATTCTTTACATTAAACTGAAATTCAATTACTACTGAATTCTGAATTTAGATTTCAAATACGATATTTTATATATATATATATATATATATATATATATATATATATATATATATATATATATATAAAAGAGGAAGTTGTTTGTTTGTTCTCTATTGAAATGAATATGGCTGCACCAAATAGTGTTTAAGGTAGTGAATCAGATATAACTTTTCACGGGGAATCTAATGGTGTGCACAGTAGGTAGGTAGGTAGGTAGACTAGACAGTAGGTAGGTAGGTACAGTAGGTAGGTAGGTACAGTAGGTAGGTAGGTACAGTAGGTAGGTAGACTAGACAGTTTTATTTAGTAAATGGGTAGGTACAGTAGGTAGGTAGACTAGACAGTAGGTAGGTAGGTAGGTAGACTAGACAGTAGGTAGGTAGGTAGACTAGACAGTAGGTAGGTAGGTACAGTAGGTAGGTAGACTAGACAGTAGGTAGGTAGGTACAGTAGGTAGGTAGACTAGACAGTAGGTAGGTAGGTAGACTTGACAGTTTTATTTAGTAAATGATACATTAAAATCTTGTTTAGTTTTGAATGACGGCATAAAGTCACGGGATTTAAGTGGAATCTAATGATGTGCATAAAAGTTTCAAAATTTTCGAGAACTTTTTAAAATATAAGGTTAAGGAGTAAGTTTTTTTCATTTTAACACAAAAAAGCTTAAAATCATTATTTTCGAAAACTTTTTAAAATATAAGGTTAAGGAATAAGTTTTTGCATTTTGACACAAAAAAAGCTTAAAATCATTATTTTCGAGAACTTTTTAAAATATAAGTTTAAGGAATAAGTTTTTGCATTTTGACATTTGAGTGTGACTTTTGCTATGGGTGACAATGGCCCAAAAATGTTGGAACACCTCGCAATCTTTATGTTTTGACACCCAATGGAAAAACACGTAATATTGTTTACACTGAAGTGCTACAAAATGTCTGATGTTTTCAAGGAATAAAAACAATTACCAAAACTTTGTGTTTATGTGTTCATTTAGTTTTGTTCATCTTTTTACCTTATTTTGACACACCCTTACATCCCGGGCAACGCCGGGTATCTCTGCTAGTATATATATATATAAGCAAACAACCACAGGGAAAAGGAAACACAAAGTCCGAGCTTTTGTGTTTCCTTTTCCCTGTGGTTGTTTGCTTATTAATAAGATCACGTGTTATTTTGTGATTTTAGTGCATATATATATATATATATAATTAGGGATGTACTAGATCACAATATACCGGATACTGGATATCTGGCTTTTTGCCGGATAATCCGGCCAGATCATGTATTCTTAAGGGCATAAAATTTTAAAACTTACAATTAACTAGTGGTTTAATAAACTTTTATGGCTCCTACTACTGTAATTTTACAAAATCATTATTCTCAATGCATTCAATGCTGGAAAGAAAAAAGGCAAAGTTGATTGGACCTAGTTCTGCTAAATTTTAGAGAAATTTAACGTTGTGTTTTTTGTTTAAAAGAAAAATCATTATAAATATTAAATTTAGCCCTTTATCACACACGGCTCTTCCCGCAGCTGAATAAAATCGTCTGGCATTAGCCATAATAAATAAAGTACACACAAAAACTTGAAATATGAAGTGTGATTAAAATATGAATTAATTATCCGGCCGAATCATGCTTGATATCCGGTATCCGGCCGGATACTAAAGAAGTGACCGGATCGTGATCCGGTATCCGATGCATCCCTAATACACACACACACACGAGTATATATATAATTAAAATTTAATGAATAGGCTAATTACTGTTCATGAAACTTGGTACGATTATTGTGGAGAGATGGGAGAAGGGGTTTTGTTTTTCAGGCACAGAACATGTTTAAAGTGTTCTCTTCCCTTTTCGAAATTGTGGGGCAAATCCAGCCAGCGTAATTACTTACCATGGCCTCCAACGTTTGCTTAGAAACATAGATTTCACGTTCAATCGCTGCTTTTTGAGCTTCCAGTGTCCTTGAATTTATAGCCACAAAAATAAATCAAAGAACTGAGGTCAGATGATAAAGGAAGTCCCGCAAGACCAGCCGTGAAATTGGCGTTACATGCAAGGCATTACACTGCCAGGATTTGCTAGGTAATTTCCCGAAGGTAAGACACTTTGAGCGTGTGGTGTACTTGGAGAGAACCCTCCCATCCCTCTACAATAATTGTGTCCAGTTTCATGAACTTTAATTAATCTATTGATTTTTTTTTGAGGGGGGTGAACATATGTAACAGTGTAGACAAAAGTAAATAGATACCTTTTTGGTTTTTCAAAAGTTTTGGATTTGATTATAAACGTCAATAAATTAAATGAATGAACAGATTGAAAATCGTATTCCTTCCACCTTTGCATTTATTGATTCAATTAAGTTAATATTCATTGACTTTAATTATCAAATCAAAACATTTTGGAAAAAAAAATCCAAAAGGCGTCTATTTACTTTTGTTAACCTTCTGTAATAATGATTATAATGTGGATATAATATATACACATTAATTTAGGATTGCCAGATTTTTCAAATGCCCATACGGGACAAAAAAATTTCTGAGGTTTTTTTATAAGACCAAATTTTTTTTCAAATTGAAACTAGATTTCTTCAACGGTTACAACAAACAAAATTAGAAAAATTTTATTACAATAATATTTAACAATTAAACATCGTGAATAAATTGAAATTATTATACATAATATTGAAATTCTAAATCAATTCATCCCTAAAAAATTTGCTTAAAAAATATTTTTTGTGGGACATTTTGAACGCGGGATTTTTGGATCAAATGCGGGACTGTCCCGTTAAATACAGGACGTCTGGCAACCCTACACATTATTAATATCATTATAAAGGGTGATCGAAAAGTCACTCCGCAACTATGACTCTATAAGACAAAAATGCAATCATACAAGAAGTTAGATATTTTAATGAAAATTGTACGATATCGTGAAATCTTTAACAAAATATTGGCGAAGTCTAGGCTAGTCTAAGCTAAGTCTTGCTACGGTAGGCTGTATGTGAGTATGCTTAGGCTAGGTCAATCATCAGATTATAAGGCTAGCCTTCAACGTCATGCTGTCGTTTGAGGAAAATATTTTTTAGTCGAGTTCGTGTTTAAAAATGGTAATAAATACACAGAATTTGTAAAGCGAGAATTCCAGAAACGATTTCCGGAGACACCATTGCCTCATCGAGATACTGTCCGTGATTTAATTGCAAAGTTTCGCAAGACCGGCTCTGTTGAAGATGCTCCGAGAAGTGGAAGACCATCCGTTTTAACTGAGGCAAAGTTGGGTGACATTTCTGATCGATTGCTACAAAGCCCAACAAAATCACTCAGGAGACTGTCGCAACAATGTGGATTGAGCTATGGCTCCACCCAAAAAAGCAGTTAAGAAAGAACTCAAATTATATCCTTACAAAGTGACAGCCGTGCAGGAACTTAAAATTGCAGATTTCCCAAACATGTTAAATTATTGTGAGTGGTTTCATAATTTTATTGATCAAAATGGAGAAGACATTTTGGATGTGACGTTTTACACAGACGAAGCATGGTTTAGCCTTTCAGGGTACGCCAACTCACAAAACACGCGTCTGTGGTGCTCTGAAAACCCTAACAGTATTCACGAAGCTCCTCTACATCCTGAAAAAATTGGCGTCTGGGTTGCGATTTCAAGACAGCGTATCATTGGTCCAATATTTTTTTCTGAAACCATCAATTCAGAGCGTTACTGTGAGCAAATTTTATACTCATTTATTGGCCAGTTGAACGAAAACGAACTCCAAAATGCATACTTTCAGCAAGACAGTGCTACAGCACACGCAGCTCATTATTCCATACAATTATTGGAAGATGTCTTCGGAGAACGCATAATTTCAAGAGGAATTTGGCCTCCCCGTTCACCTGACCTCACGCCTGTTGATTTTTACTTTTGGGAGATCCGAACTTACGTGCAGTCTATTTCAGCTGAAACATTACACACAGTATTTGCTAATAAAGTAAGAAGGATCCGGCTATGTCGAGAAAACGGTGGAAAACACTTCCAGCACTTACTCTAAACAGGTAACAATGATACGTCATTACATTTATAGAATTCTTACGTCATTACATTTATAGAATTCTTACATCTCCTTATGTAAAATTTCAATAAAGTAAATACCTTACTACTACTGCGGAGAGACTTTTCGATCACCCTGTATATGCATTATATATATTTATTCCTAAATCGCCAAATTCTTCCTACATTTTCGTTGATGATCAGTGAAATTACATTAGCTCCTATGTGTGATGTCTTTTATTTTCTCAAATTTTTAATCACTTGTGTATACATTAAAGTAGTGGGGGGGGCTCCATTAAAAAGTTGAGAAAATGTACTTTTTAAAGTATGCAATGATTAGTTTTTCCAATTTCACATGCATTAGGATTTTTATTAAAAAACTCTAAATCAAATTACTACTGCTATATGCTGCCTCAGGATTTTACACACACACAGGTTTTTGATTTAGGTTAGTTTGACCTAACCTAACTTAGCCTAGATCGAACCCCAAAATACATGTACAACGAAGCAGTAGCCATTTTCCGTGTGGGAAGTAAGAAAGTGATACAAAAGATAGCACCGAATAGGAACGAACGTAACTTTTAGCGATATATATATATATACACACACACACACACATATATATATATACACACACACACATATATACACACACACACACACACATATATACATATATATACACACACACACACATATATATACATATATACTGTATATATATATATATATATATATATATACAGTATGTCCCACAAAAAAGTACACCCAACTTTAGATTGTATTAACTCCTCCAAAAATTGAGATATTTCGGATCTGTTTGTTTGATTTATATGGCAAATTATTCTTTGTTAACTTTCAAACTTATTCATGTTTAAACGAATTAGTTAATTTCGATAATTAAATTGGAGTTAGTTTCGTTAATTGGCCCGGTCTTTTACGATGGTAATCTAAATGGTGAAGCTTACCTAGAAATGATAGACCGAGAAATCCTTCCACAATTACGTATTGCTTATGGAAACCGATTTAATCGTATTTGGTGGGTGCAAGACGGAGCTCCTGCTCACAGGAGTTATTGTGAAGGAACGCTTGCAGGAAGTCTTCCACCAAAGAGTGCTACAGGCCATGACATTGAATGGCCTCCCAGAAGCCCTGACTTGATCCCGTGTGATTACTTTTTATGGGGTCATTTGAAAAATAGAGTATTTGCATCACAACCTATCAATTTAGATGATTTGAGGACTCGCATCACAGCTGAAATCAACTTGTTAAAAGACAATCCAGATCTTATCAAAAGAGTGATGGGAAGATGAGAGCTCGACTCCAGATTTGTATCGATAGGAATGGCGGTCATGTTGAAATAAAACGAAACTAAGCATAACTTTTGTAATAAGGAATAAAGAAAAATCTGCTTTGTATCTTATTAAAATTATGTTAAAGTATCTATTATTATGTATTTGTCTTTTCATTACATCGATAGCACACACTATTTTTTCATTGACCAATTTTGCGCAATCCATTTTGTTGTACCCTTCAGTTAAAAGCAGATGCTTAAACACTAATTCGTTTAAACATGAATAAATTTGAACGTTGACAAAGAATAATTTGCTATATTAAATCAAACAAACAGATCCAAAATATCTCAATTTTTGGAGGAGTTAGTACAATCTAAAGTTGGGTGTACTTTTTTGTGGGACATACTGTATATACACACACACACACACACACACACACACACATATATATATATATATATATATATATATACACACACACACACACACAAGGTGGGTCAATAAAATATTACCACTTGGTAGGTCTATGAAAGTTGACAGAACAGTGGTAACATTTTATTGACCTATTCGGTGTAGGTGTAATGGTTAGCGTCGTTGACTATGAATCCATCGGCTCCGGGTTCGAGACCCGGTGACGGCAGCCGGCGTGCAGCAAAACCCAGCTGTTCATCCCTTCCACACAATAAAGAAAGTGGTTAGTAGATAAATGGGTACCCTGAGTGGCCTAGTGGTTAAGACGCTGGGCTGCTGGTGGGGCGTGGTTCGGATTCCACGTTAAACTGAGGTCTAAGGTGGAGTGAAAAGCTTGACCTTCGTCAGAACGAACAATTCGGGCGGAAGCTAACCAAAGAACCAAAGTACCCTGTATATATGCCATCCCAAAAGAAAAGTGGTGGCCAACATTATCACCGGGGCCACCAAAACCACAATTCAGAGGATAACAAAATGAAACAGAAATCATATTAAACCCTCTATATTGTCCTTAAAATAAGAGGTAGTTTATTTAAATCGAATGAGTAATCTTTTTTACAAAGTAAACTTGAACAATAATTGTTAAAAAAATAAAGTTGACAATACGAAAGCAGAAAAAAATTAAATTCATACCGTTCATACCATCGCGAGGATATTATCCCAATTTCATCGCGCCAAAAGATTGGCCACCGAATAGACCCCATTTAAATTGAGTTAACTATTTCAAAGAGAGACGTTTAGTTCACAAAGTTTACGGACAAAATTTCCAAGATGTCAGCCAACTTCAAGAGTGCATTTAACAGCGTGGAATGAGCTCGTTCGAGACTCCATTCCTACGGCAGTTCGCCAGTGGTGCGCGTGGTTAAAGTTGGTCATTGATATAACGATGGAGGACGCATTGAACGCTTACTTGGTTAATGTTTTACTAGATTTGTTTTTGTTCATTGTAAATTTATTTAATCACCCTCCTTGTCAGTTTTATTTTTAACTACTAATGTTCAAGATGAATTTGTAAAAAAAACTACTTACTCAACTTAAATAAACTACCTCTCATTTTAAGAACGATGTAAAGTTTTTAATACGATTTGTTTCACTTAGTTATCCTTGGAATTGCGGTTTTGTTGGGCCAATGAAAAAGGTGACCGCTTTTTTGTGGACTATATATATATATATATATATATATATATATATATTATATATATATATATATATATATATATATATATAAACCAATGAATTACCTCCTACTGTGACGTTGCCAAACCAAAACTAATCTACACAAACCAGACCTGACTCGAATTTAATTATAAATAAAGGAGTAATAAATAAAGCATATTGAATGTTAATTTTTATTTTTTTATCAATTTATTTTGTTATAAACTACGGAATGAAAAAGACTATTGAATATGAAAGTTTATATTTTTAGTCCGCTGCATTTAATACCTTATATTAAGAGTAAATAAAACACTCGCACATCAATGAACAAATTAAAATCAGACCAATCTGAAATATAAACAATACTTTAGAAGTACTAAATTCATTAAAGATAAGTAAAATGAATACATACACAAATATAAAACTGCGAGACAACGAGTGTCAAAAGTGCTAAAAGGATAATAAAAAGACAATGGAACATTCACTGATATACGTCCATTCTTGGCTCATTAATCGAGACCGCTTTGAATCTCTCTCTCTCTCTCTCTCTCTCTCTCTCTCTCTCTCTCTCTCTCTCTCTCTCTCTCTCTCTCCACTGTATGTCATTCCCAATTCATTATTCGCCTAAGAGTGAAGAAGCCGCGAGTGAGAATCTCTTAGGAGGCAATTATCAAATTGATCCATTCCTTTTTCCGCTGTCGGGTTTCTCGCCTTAAGTTTTATTTTTCATGGAAAATACCCCTCCGGCCCGCGATTACGTCAGTCCGCTTTTTACCTTCTCCCAAATTAGGAAACGCTCTTCTCAAATTTGGAATTCTCACTACGAGTATTCCCACTCGCCGACGGAATGGGAAAGACACCGAGTGGGAAGTAATCTTTAGAATTCTCTCTCATTACCAAAGGTTTATGCGAGTGATTTTCATTCACGTTAAAACCATACATAAAACGAGATAAAGAACAAATGTTAAATTAAAAAGATTTCTTGCCCTAAACAAGACTTAAAAACAAAATTAGTCGACGGGTCAAAGCTTTCCCGATCTTAATGCAATGAAGATTTCTTTAATTAATGTTTGTGTCCATTGTCTTTGTTTCTTTGTTCGTAAATTTATGCGTTTGCCGCCGCCTATCGCTAATGATGCTTATTTCCCTTTTAAAGTCCATTGAATAATTCATCTCCGAATGCACTTTCCAAATAAGCAAATGAAAAAAGGAGGATGAATTTGAAGTCACTTATTACTCTTAGTGCCCCTCCGAAACTCGAGGGAATCGAGCCCCCGAACCCTTTAATAAAGAAGGGTAATAGTCCATTAATACAATTATTTGGTATTCCAATTCTAGCGAAGTAATTGAGTAAATGCGCGCGAGTAGCATAGACGCAAAATGGACGAGTGCAGAGATGGTGCAGAGATAACGATCAATGTTCCAAAGGGGGGAGAGGAGAGGATGACCTCCCCACAAAGAGTTGCCTTAACTTAAGAGAGAAAGGAGGAGGAGGAGGTCTTTGGGGAGAAGTTGGGATGTCCTCACCCCCAAAGGGAAACTTAACCTAAGAAGAAAGGAAGATCTTTACTCTGCAGGAGTTGGCATCATTCTGGCCGCTCTGAAGCCGAGCGGGTCTTATATAGAGGAAGGTTGAGTTGCCAGATACCATTTTTATTTTAATTGTTCAGGTATACTGTACATTAGGGCGGCTCGTTTTTACACTTTTTTCGATATTTGTTGGGGTAGTGCGGAAAAGTTGCGATTTGGAGAGAAAATAAAGTGTGTAAAATTTTTTGATCTACGTCAATACCTTCCGGTGGCGGCGAGTCCTTAAAAATCGAAAATAGGCCTAACGGGGTAGATTGGAAAATGGTTTTAAAGACTTACAAAATAAACAATAAAAATTTCAGCACAATCTGTTAATAACTTCCGGTGGCGTCTTAGCCGTTAAAATATCCAAAATATTGATTTAAAGCAAGTTTTAACAAGATGTTATACAATGTTAATTCCGGTATATTTCTGTGCAAACAACCCTGAGAACACTATTATAGGCTTGAATAAATTAATAGCAGTCATTGAACAATGAACATTATATAAAAATTCTATAAAATTATATAAAAATTTTATGCGTTTTTAGGCCTATTTTTCGATTTTTAAGGACTCGCCGCCACCGGAAGGTATTGACGTAGATCAAAAAAATTTTACACACTTTATTTTCTCTCCAAATCGCAACTTTTCCGCACTACCCCCAATCAAATATCGAAAAAAGTGTAAAAACGAGCCGCCCTACTGTACATTATTAGGGTGAGCTGCTAGATATCGCCATTTATTTAATTCGCTACCAAAGCAAATTAACTTTCTCCTTAAAGACTTAAAAACACTATTAAAAGAAATACATTTAAACTGAAATAAAGCACCATTACATCATTGTTTATTAAATAAATAAATAGAATTTAAATACACACTCCTATACATACGACGGAATGATTAAAAAATAAAATAAAAATGTATAAACATCAATACAGGTGAAACACACACAATTATATTAAATAATAGCAAAAGAAATAAACACATTAACTGTGTCTATTTTCTTTTGGCAAACCTTTCTTGTGATTCAAAGCAGAAAAATAAAAAAATCATTCCATTAACATATTCTCTAAGAACAATATTCAATTTTCCTTCACTAAAACCTCAGAATGTACACTGTCTATTTAATTTTGTCATTCCTCTACATATAACCCTTTTCATATCATTTCATTTTCATGTCATATATAATTATTTTAACTAACTTCGCTTAAAGGTCTATTTACTTTTGTCATTCCTCTATATATAAACCTTTTCATTTCGTGGAAGGAGCAAAGGTACAGAGATCGAATATCCTAACACACACACAAACACACAATTATGTTAAATAAATAAATACACGCACATTGTTTTCAAAACACTAAACTCGCGCGTACCCAATTCTACAAACACATCGTTATTGCATTTGAAAGTGTAATTTAAAATATACAAGAAGTGAGATAACAGTTAATTTTTATTGAAGATAATGTAGAAATATACAACTATAATAACGGATCCAAACATTATTCAAACAACAAACAATATAAAAGTAACAAGAAAGGAATGCATCAAACAATCGGTCAGACACAGCGCTCAACTCAAATAATGCATACATTTGTCTTAATCGGATCCAAACATTATTGAAATAAGCAATATAAAAATATGATCGGAAAGAAGCAAATTCGAAATTTTTTTTTTTTGCATCAAAGCCGAACTTTAAAATGGATATGGGTGCATTTTAATGCGTTTTCCATGTACGATCAACAAAAGATAAATACGCAGCTTTGAGGTTTCCAGCAAACTAAATGTAGAGAAAAAATATTTTTACTTTCCTTTCTAGACTAAACGCGGCTTAACAATACACTTTAATCTATCGTTAGCTTAATTTTCCAAACCGCATATATATATCGATGAACTTATGTTTGCGGAATTGCATCCCGAAAGCATCTATTTACTTTAGTCAATCCTCTCTGTCTTCACGAACTAAATACATTTTAATGTTTTTCGGTAATTTTAATAATCAATCTATTAACTAAAGTGCGAGAAACACTATTTTCGGATAGAATTAGGAACATAATTGAATTAAGCTAACGATAGAGAAAGTGTATTGTTAAGCCGCGTTTAGTCTAGAAAGGAAAGTAAAAATATTTCTTTTCTCTACATTTAGCTTGCTGGAAACCTCAAAGCTGCGTATTTATCTTTTGTTGATCGTACATGGAAAACGCATTAAATTGCACCGATATCCATTTTAAAGTTCGGCTTTGATGCAAAAAAAATTTCGAATTTGCTTCTTTCCGATCTTGTTATTTTATATTGCTTGTTATTTCAATAATGTTTTGATCCGATTAAGACAAATGTATGCATTATTTGAGTTGAGCGCTGTGTCTGACCAATTGTTTGATGCATTCCTTTCTTGTTACTTTTATATTGTTTGTTGTTTGAATAATGTTTGGATCCGTTATTGTAGTTGTATATTTCTACATTATCTTCAATAAAATTAACTGTTATCTCACTTGTATTTTTTAAATTACATTTTCAAATGCAATAACGAGGTGTTCGTAGAATCGGGTACGCGCGAGTTTAGTGTTTTGAAAACAATGTGCGTGTATTTATTTATTTACATAATTTTGTGTGTGTGTGTGTGTGTGTGTGTGTGTGGGTGTGTGTGTGTGTTACGATATTCGACCTCTGTACCTTTGCTCCTTCCACGAAATGAAAAGGTTTATATATAGAGGAATGACAAAATTAATAGACAGTGTATATTCTAAGGTTTTAGTGAAGGAAAATTGAATATTGTTCTTAGAGAATATGTTAACGGAATGATTTCTTTATTTTTCTGCTTTGAATCACAAGAAAGGATTGCCAAAAGAAAATAGACACGGTTAATTAATGTGCTTATTTCTTCTAATGAATCACTATAAGGAGAAAGTAAAAGTGTGTAATGATATTTTTTTCTGGTTTTGAAACAAGAAAGGTTTGCCAAAAGAAAATAGACACAGTTAATGTGTTTATTATTTAATATAATTGTGGTGTGTGTGTGTGCGTGCGTGAAAATTAAAAATTCCGAAATTGATTCTATATATATATATATATATATATATATATATATATAGAGAGAGAGAGAGAGAGAGAAGAGAGAGAGAGAGAGAGAGAGAGAGAGAGAGAGAATAAAATATAGACAGTTAATGTGCTTATTTCTTTTAATGAATCACTATAAGGAGAAAGTAAAAGGTGTGTCATGATATTTTTTTCTGTTTTTGAAACACAAGAAAGGTTTGCTAAAAAAGAAAATAGACACAGTTAGTGTGTTTATTTCTTTTGCTGTTTATTATTTAATATAATTGTGTGTGTTTCACCTGTATTGATGTTTATACATTTTTATTTTATTTTTTAATCATTCCGTCGTATGTATAGGAATGTGTATTTAAATTCTATTTATTTATTTATTTAATAAACAGAATGATGTAAAGGTTTTTTATTTATTTCAGTTTAAATGTATTTTTTAAGTGTTTTTAAGTCTCTTTCAGGAGAAAGTTCACTTGCTTTGGTAGCGAATTAAAATAAATGGCGGTATCTAGCAACTCACCCTAATAATGTATACCTGAACAATTAAAATAAAAATAGTATCTGGCAACTCAACCTTCCTCTATATAAGACCCGCTCGGCTTCGGAGCGGCCAGAATGATGGCAACTCCTGCAGAGTAAAGATTTTCTTCCTTCCTTCTTAGGTTAAGACTCAGGTTAGGTTTCCCTTTGGGGGGGGTGAGGACATCCCACTTTCTCCCCCAAAGACCTCCTCCTTCTCTCCTTTCTTTTTCAGGTTAAGGCAACCCCTTTGGGGGGAGGTCATCCTCCCCTTTCCCCCCTTCAGGGCATACCCCCTCCCCCCTTTGCAACATTGATCATTATCTCTGCAACATCTCTGCACTCGTCCATTTTGCGTCCATGCTACTCGCGTGAAAACCAAAGGATTGGGGCTGATTCACATCTCCAAAGTCACGAGAACTTCAGAGAAAGGAAAGAACTTTAGTCAAATCTATCCCAAAACCCTTTCAATTTTAATTCAATTGCATCAAAAATAAATTTGACAATCAATACCTGCAGCTTAATTAAATTCAACACCTTTTTCCATGCTCCACTTCACAAAATGTAAATTATTTGGACCTATTTACAGTTCGCTACTTCGGATTAACTTAAAAAGTAAAGAATGAATGAATGCCTTCTGTACGGTTTTAACAAGCGTTAAAATTTCTTGTAATAAGGATTCAGTAATTAAAATGTAATGAAGAAAGCGGTTTGTGTTTTTGTAAAATGTGAAGAAACTACTTTTGGAAAACTTTAAAACAAAGGGGTTCATTTATTCTTGAATGTAATTAATGAACTCCAATCCAATCAATAGTTTGGTCTCAATTTGATCTGAAACACACGCATGCAATACTCGACTAAATAACTAATCCGATAAGAAATATTCAAATCGAAATGTCTGCACCTAAATAAAGAGAAGTTTTGTTAATGTTGTCTGTGTGTACGCCTAACTCTAGGGCAAAATCTATCCTACAAAAGAAACCAACTACATTTAACCACGTCAGTTCCCGCAATACTTCTGTGACCTTTCATTATCATTTCAATAAAGAAGGGCAAAAGGGCATTCGTGAATCAAATTAATAAGAATTCATTTTCAAAACTAAAAAATCAATAGTCATTTGACAATATTAAATGGTTTATTTCTTCAATCTGTTTGTTTGCCTACTTACCATCGACTTTAAAGCCCACATTTGATTACCACCTATTGGCGTCTCTACCTCAAACGGTTTAATTTCAGCAATAATGGCATAGGTAGTACACTTTCTTAACATTTTATGTAATGGGGAATGACACTGTGCGTAAGACTAATACATATAAGAAATATAGATTAAAAGATAAAAATCAAATATAATTTTAAAACATTACTATTCATGTATACAGGGCTCAGCCTTGTATTAATCCTAATAAATTATATCCATTACAAATTTTTATTATTATTATTTTAAAAATAAAAACAAACAATATTTTACTTAGCTTTTGGTCTTCGAATAAAAACTAGTTAAATTTCAACACAATTAATCGACATTTTTAAGAAAATAAATTCGGAGAAAGATTTTCGCCTCGAAAGTAGAATCGAATCCAAGATGCGTCTAATTAACAATACGAGACTCGACTTTTGGAACCTTCTCCGATTACCCTCAATAAAAAAATATCCTCTGAATGAAGTATTTTCGTACAAAAAAAACTTGGTGCGACATTAATTAACGGACGGACTGTCCGTACCGGAAGAGCCTCCATCATTGGTGGAAGCGGATACGGACACGCTCCCGGGATTCTGATTGTTTGCCTGCTGCGAGCCTTTACCTTTCGTTTTGCCCTTGTTTAGCAGCGCTATCTCCCTCCCCTGCACTTTTATCTTCTTCATAAGCATCGCCACCTTTTGCTCGTGATCTTTCTGAAGAGTTTTCATTTTATTGCGCAGCTCTTGCTCTATCGTGTAGTGCCCCGCTTTCAGCTCCGTTATCTGGAGAAGACAAACAACCTCTCGATACCTTTCCTTAAGATCCACCAACGATAAGGGACGTTCATCAACCTCCAACGAAGGGATACCAACACTAATATTCTGACTTCTTATTTTAAAGCAGTGTTATTCAATTAGCTTTATAAGGGGCCAAATAACTGATTACAGACGGTTGAATACTATTCAAATTAGTTAATTTTACTTCAAATTCAAATACTTTCGTTAGTCTCAGAGCAAATTGAAGAACACCGTTTTAATGAATTAAAAATTCAAACAACATTTTAACGTCACTTACCTGTTTGTCTTTGGTCAATTGCTGCACGTCCTTCAAGTAAAGTTGCTTTTCCAGATTGGCAATCTGCTCCCTTAACTGGGTGATTTGAGCTAATTGATCACCCGTCGATAGGTCGTTGTCCCTCGTCGGTCCTGCATTGCGGCTTACCTTAATAAGAAACAACAGTAGGTACTGTACTTCCTACAGTTATTTAGTTATATTATTTACACAAGGGCGACGTCGTGGCCAGTGTCTTAAGGTAGAAGTTTGGGGTTTTGGAAAAAATTATCGGATTGCACTCAAGTTTGAGCATGTTGATCACAATAAATAATGGCTACACACCAAATTTGAAATCGATCGGTCAAATGGTTGCGAAGGGGGCATTTTGGGGTTAAAAAATATGTATTTTGGGGGGAAATTTTGAAAACCCTACTCCTTCCTTATTTTTTTTTTAACTTTTACGCAAATATTCTCAAGAGTTTTTTCTTATAGTGTATCTGTTATATTTTTAGATTTTTTTTTTTTTAAATTTCAAGAAATTTATAATTTTTTTTTTAACATTTTGAAGTATAAACTCGTATATTTTGAGAAAACCGACTTAAAAAAATTAGAAACTAATCATTCCATTTTATGAGATATTATATAAAAAATAGTGAAAGATTATTAGTTGCAAGAAAAATAGTGACAGAATCCTAGTTAAGAAGACTACGTCTCCTCTTCTATACATTTTATTTCCCGCAAGGAAGTATACAAGATATTATCGTCTTCACAGAATGGGGTATCAAGGCAAAATGAAGACAAAATTTCTACATTTAGTATAGGCTTAAAAATCTCATCGGGCCACCGAATGGTGGTTGAACCAAAATGTGAAAAATAAACATATTTTTTTAGTTTTCTCCAAAATTCTACCCTTAACACTGCTTCCCGTCGATCAGCGAAGTTAAGAGATATAGGATTTGAAGAATAGCTGGATGGAGACTGTCCCTTGTCCCTTGTAGCGACCCGTGGTTTGGATCAACCGTGAAGCTGTAAGTCCCCTCTGTTATATAATGTTGCGAAGGAGGTTAAACAACGCCCATTACATTACATTATTTACGCAATCATACTGCATTTTCACGTAAAGACAAATAGCACAACACAGTAACGGTAAATGATAAAGATAAAAAATAGACAGACATCGAGTGACAACCCTTCTGAGTTACCTATGAAAAAGCGAGATTCTTCAGCGTTGTCACATTCTTAATGTTGAATCCCCTACCCTATAATAATGTTGGATGTCCTGATTCGGTACTCATTCCTACTGCTGGATTGACAAAGACGAGTGAATCTAAAAAACTGTTCAGAAATTCTAGCCAAAGCGGCGCTTTGCTCGTTTTTGCAGTCTCGTACAGTAGTGTGGAGTGTTAGAGGTGTATATGAGGATGCAAAGAGGGTGTAAGTAGCCAAGATTTGTTTGCATAAACGTTTTAAGATATCTGCGCGAAACGAAGCTGAAAAGTAATGGTGTTTAATGGGAGTGAATGAAAGGTGTGAAATAAATACTGAATGTACTGAATCACTGCTTTCTCCTTTGCATTCTAGCACTCAATTGGTGAGTTTTGAGATTTATTGAGGTATCGCAGCTTATTCTTCTTTTATGGCTTGGCCGAAACTTTCCTTGGATGCACGCTTTGATTGCTGCTACCCAAATGACCTATCTAGCGTGTTCTTTTTATGTAGCAAGGAGGGGCCAAGGGCGAATGTCGATAAAAACGCTCCCCCCTCCTCATACAAGAAGGGATACATGGACACACTGCGTTTGAAAGATTGGAGGTCATAGACAGAAGGAAAGGCGGATTGAGGAAGACTGTTCCAGTTGACTCGTTGAGTAGATGAAAAATTAAAAATACCGATTAACCCTTGCGTTAGAGAGTTGGACAGAAAACGAATAAGAATGTGTCGAAAATCTAGTACTGCTTGCTCTCCTTAAAGGAGGAGGCACGCAATTAGAGAGTTCAGAAAAGCAATGTCCGTTATAATAACTATAGTAAAAAGAGTGAGAGGCAACATTGCGGCGAAGAGAGAGGGAGTGATGAAACGAAAAGCTTTTGATTTCACCCGATCAAGTAGAGTTGTGTGGGTTGAGCCACCCAACACATGATAAGCACACTCCATACAGGGGAAGATAAGAAGACCCCTGTACAACTGAGTGGGGATGAAGAAACTGCAGAGCTGGTACAACACATCTAAACTCCTAGAAGCTATTTTAGAAAGAGCGTATATGTGGGTGTTTCCAGGAAACACCACGAGTAAAGGAAACGCCAAAAGAATGCTAAGATTTGGTCGTGGTTTGTTGAAGGTAAAAGGGGATAGTCGTGTGGGAAATTGTGACGAGTAGACAGATGAAGGAACCGAGTTTTTGAGGCATTGAAAGCCACAAGGTTTTTTTTCTGCCCCAATCAGAGAAGGTAAAAAAAAGATCAGAGGTCTGATGCATCATAGCCGTTGAGAGGGACGTTTCGTAAAGCCGGTGGAGAAGTGAAAGGTAGAATCATCGGCATAGGAGTGGATAGGACAGGAAGTGCAACTTAATAGATCATTGATAAATAAAAGGAAAAGAGTGGGTGACAGGACAGAACCCTGAGAAACACCACTATTAATAACTTTAGAAGAACAGTGGCCATTTACAACTGCAGCTACTACGGATCGGACAGAAAAGAAATTAGAGATGACGGCACAAATAGAAGGATAGAAACCGAAGGAGGGCAGTTTCAAAATTAAAGATTTGTGCCACAGTCTATCTAAAGCGTTTGATATGTCTAGCTCAATAGAAAAGGTTTCACCGAAATCCCGAAAGAAAAACGACCAAGAGTCAAAGAAATATGCAAGATCGCCAGAGTAGAGCGTCCCTTGTAGAACTCATACTGACGATCTGAAAGAAGATTGTGGAAAGAGAGGTGTTTAAGAATCTTCCTATTAAAGAGAGATTCAAAAACTTTAGAATAGTTGAATAGCTGGAGGGTTGAGAGCAGTCACCCTTCTTTGGGACAGGCTGAATGAAAGCGAACTTCCAGCATGAAGGAAAAGTACCAGATGAAAGACAAAAACGAAAGAGTTTGTCTAGGTAGGGTGTCAGCATGGAAGCACAATTCTTGATAACAACAGGAGGGACACCATCAGGACCGCACGCATTCCAAGAGTTGAGCCCAGATAGGGGAAAAAAAAAAAAAAAAAAAATCTTTGGAAGAGATTCTAATTTCAGACATAATTAAGTCAGAGGGAGGAGGGATGGAAGAACAGTACAGGAATCCTCCAAGGTTAAATTGGAGGCGAAAGTTTGAACGAAGAGTTCAGCTTTATCAGGAGAAGAAACGGCAACTGAGCCGTCAGAATGGAAAAGAGGAGGGAAAGAAGGAGTAAAGTTGTTAGAGAGGTTCTTGGCTAGGTTCCAGAAAGAATGAGAAGAATTAGAATTGGATAGGGTTTCACATTTTTGTCTGATGAAGGAATTTTTGGCGAGTCGAAGAGCAGATTTTGCACGATTCTAAGCAGAAATATAATTTAAATGAGAATTAGGAGTTGGATGGCGACAGTACCTTCTCTGTTGCGGATAGCATTAGAACAAGCAAAATTGAACCAAACTTTTTTTTCGCATAGTAGTAGGAACAGAACATGGAATGTACTCCTCCACGCCCGAGAATCATCTCCGTGATGCGCTCAGCGCACTTGGAAGGGTCCCAGCCACGGAAACTAATCATTTCATGGGAAGTCAGAAAAGTACTGCCCCTAAGGTCCTGCCAATCAACGGCGCCAGTGCCAAAGACGTCTCATTTTTGGAGGATTCAAAAGCCGAACTGGAGCGATGGGACCTATTTTTAAGTATAAATGAAGTGGATACGATATACAGTATATATATTATATATATATATTATATATAATATATATATATATATATATATATATACACAAACCGTGCATGGAACAAGGAACTCTTCTAGGAAAATTAAATCCACTATTGTCCGAATAAGTAATAGGAAATGACAAATACCCTAGTTTTTTCTTTTTCATGATGCTAGCCCGACGTGGGCAACGGGTCACTCGCAAAGAGATCCCAAAAATATAGCTTCCCTCACCAGCTATCTGTAAAGCAGACTGAATCCAGCTTTGGGAGAGGATCCCCAGACAAACCCTAGATCCTGTCCCAAAGCTGGATCCTATCTGCTTTGCAGATAGCTGGTGAGGGAAGCTATAATTTTGGGATCTCTTTGTGAGTGACCCGTTGCCCACGTCGGGCTAGCATCATGAAAAAGAAAAAACTACAGTATTTGTCATTTACCATGACTTATTCGGACTATAGTGGATTTAATTTTCCTAGAAGAGTTCCTTGTTCCATGCACGGTCTGTGTGTATCATAAAAAACCTCAGGGAACCATTCTGAGTTCATTCCCATATATATCAGGTCATCCCATGAGTAATGTCGTTTTTTAGATCGGAATTTGAATGACGAAAAAAAAAACTCGACTGAAACTTTTTAATCTAGAATATATTTTCCATCGGAATCAATGACACTCTGCCAACGTCCTACAAGCTTTTCAATGCCATGTTTATAAAATTCAGGCGGTTTTGAGGCAAAAAACGTACAAAGACTGGTGCGCAGGTCATCTAATGAAGTATACTATTTCTCGTCAAGATAGTTTTGCAGACTCCTGAAGAGATGATAATCTGAAGGCGCAAGGTCTGGAGAATATGGAGGATGTGGAAGTTTTTCCCACCCAAGCTCCTCAATTTTTGCAGAAGTGATCCGAGCGGTATGAGGACGTGCGTTGTCGTGGTGGAACACGATTCCTTTCCGTTTAACCAAAGAATGTCTCTTTTCTTTTAGTGCAGTATTCAATCGATTCAGTTGTTGACAGTAGACTTGAGCGGTGATTGTTTGGTTGTGTGGTAAGGTTTCAAAGTGTATTACACAACCTTTATCCCACCAAACACTAAGCAACACCTTCCGAGGGTGAAGATTTGGTTTTGGCTGTGGTGTCGCTGGTTCTCCGGCACAAACCCACTGTCGACGGCGCTTAACATTCTGTACAGTATCCACTGTTCATCACCAGTCACTAAACGGTGCAAAAACGGATCTTGGAGTTCACGGGAATGAAGAGCTGTGCTAATGTTTACCCGCATCCTCAGATTGTCGAGCGACAATTCATGTGGCACCCATTTTCCTAACTTAGGCACTTTCCCGAGTTGTTGCAAATGTCGATGGATGGTGGACAGGGATGAATCGAGTTTCTGGGCCAATTCTTCGACAGTTGTTGAACAGTCTTCTTCAAGTGCGGCTAACAGCAGGTCATCATCAAACTCAGCAGGGCGTCTAGAGCGTGCTGCATCTGTCAAACAGCAGTCACCATTCCTAAACTTTTGAAACCATCTTTGACATTTCCTCACATGCGGAATATCGTTGCCATAAACTTCCTGAATGTTTCGCGTTGCTTCAGTAGCACTATTCCCTTTTTTGAACTCGTAAAGCATTATATGCCTGATATGCTCTTCTGATACCGCCATGTTTATGAGGGGTTCACATAAAGCAAAACACACGTCTTCACTGGTCAAGGTCTGTAAAGTATGTAGCGAAAGACGATAGATCTCCTCTTAGATATAACCTTCGAAAGATTTATGCTCAAACCGAGTAGAACTAGTTTAAATTTAATCTATCGTAAAAAACGACATTACTTATGGGATGACCTTATATATATATATATGATGAAAATAACCACGAAGGAAAAAGGAAACAGAATGGTACTCAAGGGTCATTCTCTGTCAGATCAACCAAAAAAAATTGAAATTAACACCCTCATCTCTCATATTTTGCTGAAATTTGGTTTATAGGGAGTTTGTGAGCCCTGAATCCATTTCTGAAATTATAAGGTCAATCCGACCAACGGTTCAAGAGATATGACCTCGGGCAATTTGAGGTCACTCGTGAGGTTACTAACATTTGGCGAGCCATAACTTGGGTAATAATTGTCATAATTATATAAAAGTATATATATTTAGAATCAGAAAACGACAAGGAATCCAATATGCAAGTTTTAGAACTCTAGGTTGAAAAATAAAAAAGTTACACTGTAACCAAAATTTGAGGTCACGATTTGACCTCTGGGGTATCAAATGAGAATTTTTTTTTAAATGTAAAAAATGAAGGCATAGGCATTGGCTATTAGAATCAGCAAAAAAAAGTTTGTTTATGTTAGTATTTTTCATGTGACTAACATATAAGTGAACACCATATTCATAAGTTGTGCGTCAATTCTACCTATTTTTTCACACTTAAGCTCATAATTTGACCTATAGAAATTAAAATTACATTTTTTATAGATATAAAAAACAGTCAGAGTTCTTGACTAATAGAAACAATCATAAAAAGTTTGTTTATGTTGGTACTTTTCATGTAACTAACTTATAAGTGAACACCATATTTATAAATTGCTTGTCATTTCAAGGAATTTTTATATCTTAGCTATCAATTTGACCTCAAGCTCCAAGAATTTAATAAAAATTGTATTTCACTGCTAATCTACACTGGCAATAATAGTTATAATAGTGAAAGGGGAAGACTAAGCTCACATGTAGCCTAAACAAACCTGTTGAAACATGTTGCTACTTGTCTAAGTGCAGAATCAACACAGATAGTTGCAAAATTCCTTGTCTACAGGTTAGTACAGTTCCAGCCAGCACTGTGGGTGGCTGGTGGGTATGGTATTTTAATGAGCCTCAGAGACTATCAAGGCCTAAAATATTAAGTGTGTATAGCTATATATTTCTAAAAAATATATATTACCTAATTGTAAATCCTATATCTTTACAGATCAAAATACAATGGTTCGGCACTTGAAATACTGCCAGGACCCTATTCAAAAACACAAGAAACGCATAACAATCAATCTTAGAAAAGTGACTGATGTACTTGTTGAAAAATGTGCTGGAAGAGTGAAAAAAGACTCATTGTTGTGTGTGAACTGCTGGACACTGATAATGAAAAACCCCACTATACTTAGTACCACTGAAAACAACGAGTCTGAGCAGGATTCAAATGAATCATCTACTATCAGTGGCTTGAGTAACATCTCTTCAATTCAAGATCTGGACAATGACAGTGATTGCTTGATAAAGGAAAATCCTTCAACTTCAGTTGAACCAGTTCTAGCATTTCTGGACCAAACACCAGTTAAAAAAAGTAAGTAATAAATTAATATAATAACTTATACTTTACTACAAGGTCTGTTTGATCTACTATATAGCCAATTATATAGCATTAAGGTACTATAATTAATATTTAATTACTAATATTCAGGTGTGTGAAACCTTTTTTTCTGTTCTTTTCAGAAGGGCTGTCATTAAGCCAGAAAAAGCGCAAGGCTCGTGGTAAGCTATCATCTGCTCAGAAACACCTGAAGGAGAGGCTAGAACTCAGTTATGGTGTTCAAATTACCGAGGAGGTAAGTGATACTTCAAAACCTGAAACTAAATCTGAAAAACATCTAGACAAATTAATGAATGAATTGAAACAGTCATTCCTGGAGAGCAAATGTCACCATCACAAACTACAAATATTGACACTCTCACCATACACAATTGAAAAAACAGCTAGTTTCTTTCAAACTACAACATACATGGTGAAAAGAAGCCGTTCACTTAAATCAGAACATGGAATCCTTCCGAAGATTCCACTAATGAGCAAAGGAAAAGTGATATCTGAAGAACACAAAGATATAGTTAGAAGATTCTATGAGTCAGAAGAGGTTAGTCGTATGTGTCCTGGCCAAAAGGATTGCGTGAAAGTTATCAGTGCTGAAGGTGCAATGAAGGTGCAAAAACGATTGGTCCTCGGGAATTTAAGAGAGATGTTTGAACTATATAAAAATGATGAAAAGAATCCCAAATAGGATTTTCCACATTTGCAAAATTACGACCATCATATTGTGTGCTTGCCGGTAGTGGTGGGACTCATTCTGTCTGTGTCTGCACATACCATCAAAATCCAAAATTGCAGCTGGCTGCATTGGGAGAAAGAGGTCTTTCATACAAGGATCTTATGGATTACAGTGTCTGCAGTACAGAAAGAGAGACTTGCATGATGCAACTTTGCAATGATTGCCCAAGAGAAGAGGGTGTCCTGGATTTTCTTGAGTTACTTGACAGTGTGAAATCAGCTCCAAATGAAATATCTTACAAGCAATGGGTGACTGTTGACCGTTGTACAATGGTTGATAAGGTGGAGCCACTTCATGAATACTTATCATCCCTAAGCATGAAAATATCCCGCATGGTTCGTCATCACTTTGTTGCTCAGCAACAATCACAGTACTTCAAGCAGTTAAAAGAAACACTACCACCTCAGAGCGAGGTAGTTATAGTAGGTGATTTCTCTGAGAATTATTCTTTCATTGTCCAGGATGCTGCCCAAGGGTTTCACTGGGACAATTCACAGTGTACAGTTCACCCTTTTGTCATCTATTATAGATCATCTGCAGACCAGGAACTTAGCCATTTTAGTGTCTGTTTCTTATCTGCATCACTAAAACAGAACACTATAATGGTTTACTCATTCATATTGAAGCTTATGACATATGTTAAATTCAGATGCCCACAATTGAAGAAGGTGCACTATTTCTCAGATGGATGTGCTGGCCAATATAAGAACAGATACAACTTCACAAATCTCTGTTACCATGAAGAGGATTTTGGTCTGTCTTGTGAATGGCACTTCTTTGCTACATCCCATGGCAAAAATGCATGTGATGGGATTGGAGGAACAGTGAAAAGAGCTACTGCTCGTGCCAGTTTGCAGAGAACTACAGAGAGGCAAATTCTTACACCAGAACACATGTTTCAGTTTTGTGAAGAAAACTTGAGCAAGAAGATAAATTTTTTCTTTGTAACTACAGCTGATTTGAAAGATGCAGAAGAACGGTTGGAACATCGATTCAAGGATAGTAGGGCTATTCCTGGAACTCAGAAATATCATAGATTTGTTCCCCTAAACAAGGAAGAACTGATGGTGTATCCCATTTCAAGTGGCATTGGAGAAAAGAAAAGAATAAGGAAAAGTCATTTTACTAATGAACCTGCAATGCTTGGTAACCTAAAATGTGTCAAACCAGGAGAGTATGTTGGCTGCATTTATGACATGCAAGTTTGGTATGGAATTGTGGAGGAATATTGTGAAGAGTTTGATGATTTCACTGTGAACTTTCTACATCCCTCTGGGTCATCAGGATCAAGTGCATATTATTATCCATCAAACAAGGATTCATGTGCAGTGCCAGGACATCATATATTAACTGTAATGAGTTGTCCTACCCTAAGAGGAGGCAGCAGAATTCAATACATTTTTCCACAAAAAGAAATTGATGAGAGCATCGAGCATGCAAAAATTGTATTAGGCTAGCACATGAATCCTCTAAGTAGGTCTTCCCCTTTCACTATTATAACTATTATTGCCAGTGTAGATTAGCAGTGAAATACAATTTTACATTTTTTGCCTTTGTTTTTATATCTATAAAAAAATGTAATTTTAATTTCTATAGGTCAAATTATGAGCTTAAGTGTGAAAAAATAGGTAGAATTGACGCACAACTTATGAATATGGTGTTCACTTATATGTTAGTTACATGAAAAATACTAACATAAACAAACTTTTTTTTGCTGATTCTAATAGCCAATGCCTATGCCTTCATTTTTTACATTTAAAAAAAGAATTCTCATTTGATACCCAGAGGTCAAATCGTGACCTCAAATTTTGGTTACAGTGTAACTTTTTTATTTTTCAACCTAGAGTTCTAAAACTTGCATATTTGGATTCCTTGTCGTTTTCTGATTCTAAATATATATACTTTTATATAATTGTGACCATTATTACCCAAGTTATGGGTCGCCAAATGTTAGTGACCTCGCAAGTGACCTCAAATTTCCCGAGGTCATATCTCTTGAACCGTTGGTCGGATTGACCTTATAATTTCAGAAATGGATTCAGGGCCCACAACTCCCTATAAACCAAATTTCAGAAAAATCTGAGAGATGAGGGTGTTAGGCACTGGTTGATCTGACAGAGAATGACCCTCAAGCGCTTTCGTTTTATATACGTATATAGGGTGTCCATAAATTATTCACCCCATTACACTGGTATGCATCAATTTTGCTGTCAAGGGTTTTGTAAGTGATTCTTATAGAGTTTTTCCTGCTGATTTCGAATCTGCAATCCGTTTTTCTCAATCAGCTCAGGTTATCCGGCAATGGCCTCATAAGTAAAATAGAATTTTTCGTGATTTTGTCAAAGCGGAATTGGAACAGTAACATCTATCATCACTTGTTTCACTTGTATATCTTTTTTTACTTTTCAGGCATATAGATAAAATATTTCATAATGAATAGAGCGTGTAAAAATCATCCCAATAGATTCTGCTACATATGTGGGACGGTTACCATGCCAAATAACCAGTCCCAAATCACTAAATTTGTGAAGACAATGTATAGAGCATACTTTGGAATTAAGCTAGGGGACCAGGGCAAAAATTTCGCCCCTCATATGTGCTGCAAGACGTGCATTGAAAATTTGAGAAGATGGAGCAAAGGCAGAGCGAAATCTTTGCGTTTTGGAATTCCCATGATTTGGAGAGAAGGAAAGGATCACGTGACAGATTGCTATTTCTGCATGCAAACCTCCAAGGTGGGCTTATAAATTTATTTTACTTAAATATTTTGAAATCCTCGTATGAAACTTGACATAATATTCACCATAATGTAATATTCACCATATATAGCATAATATTCACCATAATGGTAATCATACATTTACATATACATATTGTTATAGAAAATACATTTACACATACATATTGTTATACAAGTTACATTTACATATACAATGATTGTATATTTTCTTTCTTTTTCATTCATATTGTCCCCGAAGGGACAATATGAATGAAAAAGAAAGAAAATATACAGACTCCATCGACCTATTTCATATCTTACAGACCGCAGCCTTCCCTCACGAGCCGCCACTGTCTGAATGCTTCTTCTATTTCATATGCAAGTTTTATATCTATGTTTCTGTGTTTCTATTTTCAGGAGTTAACAAGAATAAACACATTGTTGTATACCCTGACATTCCTTCTGCTATGAGACCTGTACCCCATGGTCCTGGAATTCCAATACCCGACCCACCTCAAACCCTGGACTTCGATGATTCTGATGATGAATCAATGACCAATGCCAATGACCAGTCCCAGTCTTATATACCTCAAAATACCGCTTCAAATGAGCCGAGGCCTCTCAACCAGGCCAAACTTAATGATCTTACCAGGGATTTAGGACTTTCCAAATTAGCTGCCGAGATCTTGGGCTCACGACTTCGAGAGGACAACTTGCTGGCTCCGGGAACAACATTCTCCTGGTATAGGAAACGAGAGGAAGAATTCTGCAAGTTTTTTGCAGTGCACGAAAATACCTCTTCCTTAGTGTACTGCTGCAATGTTGAGGGGCTAATCGAATCCTTGGGCCTGCCATATAACGCATCAGAATGGAGGCTATTTATAGACTTGTCTAAACGAAGTTTGAAAGCAGTACTTCTCAACATTGGGAATAGGGTTGCATCAGTCCCTGTAGCACATTCAGTACAACTTACTGAGAGCTACGATAACATGAAAATTTTACTGGATGCTCTCGTATACGACCAACATAACTGGAGGATCTGTGGAGATTTGAAGCTAATACTAATATCATAAGTAAACTATTGCTATTGACTATGTTGTTTTTCCAAAGGTTATTTGAGAGCGTATAAGAACACTTAACTTCCCCACAGAAGTGATACAGTCCAATGCATAGATTTTTTTATCTGATAGAACAAATTCTCTAAATTCTTTAAATATTTCATTTTTTTTCAGATTGTGGCATTTATATTGGGAATGCAAGGGGGATACACGAAATACCCATGTTTCCTCTGCAAATGGGATAGCCGAGCGGATGAGAAGCACTATGCACAGCGTGAATGGGCATCCAGAGAGAATTTTGAACCTGGGTCGCATAATGTCGTTTCAGTGCCCCTTGTACCACCAACAAAAATTTTGCTCCCACCACTTCATATAAGCTGACTTGATGAAAAATTTCATCAAATCAATGAATAAGGAGGGTTCAGCATTCCGATATCTCGAGAGTAAATTTCCTCATATATCTGATGCTAAACTAAATGCTGGGGTTTTTGATGGTCCTCAAATTCGAACTTTGATCAAGGATACTCAGTTCGAAAACGCAATGACTCCAACTGAGAAGAATGCCTGGCAGGCATTCAAATCAGTTGTCACTGATTTTCTTGGCAAGCGTAGAAGTCTAGAATACGAGTCCGTTGTCGAAAACTTGATGGAAGCTTTCAAAGCTCATGGGTCGCGCATGTCCATAAAAATGCACTTTTTGTGGTCCCACTTGGACTATTTTCCTGAAAATTGCGGGGATTATAGTGAGGAACAGGGTGAACGATTTCACCAAGATATCAAAATAATGAAAGAGAGGTACCAGGGAAACTGGGATATCAATATGCTGGCGGACTATTGCTGGTGTTTGAAGCGAGACGTGCCCGAAGAAAAACACAGACGGAAAGCCAAAAAAACTTCATTCCTTCCTCAATAAACTTTTTTCCATATTCATTGTATGAATAAAAGTATTTATTCACACAGTTTTCATTTTTCATGAGTGTTCTTATAATATTACTCGTATCTACAGTGTTTAAGCTAAAAAAATCAATAAATTTGGGGATAAAATTGGACTTATAATAAATGGCCAATAGAGAAAAAACCTGACCTGATTGAGGAAAACCAATGTCATTTTCGAATTCAGCATGGTCGAATTATATAATATGAGTTGAAAAAACCCTCACAGCAGACAAAAAAATTTCATATGCATACCAGTGTTATAAGCCTTAATAAATTCGTTATTATAAGAGCTATCTTAAAACGGTTTGCGGCAATTAATAACACAACTCAAGAATTTTTTTATTTATTTCGCAGAACATCCACTAGGGGCACAATGGCGACAGTGAAGGAGAAAGCAATGTGTGTGCTGTGGATGTGGGAAACCAAATCTCCAATTACTGTACAGAGACGTTTTCGGGAGGAATATCAGAAAACTCCACCAACAAAGCAATCACTCAAGCGATGGCTGAAACAATTTCAAGAAACTGGCAGTGAGCTACATCAGAAAGGAGCTGGAAGGCCTAGTGTGTCTGAAGATAAGATAGCAGGAATTCAGGAGGCGTTTATCCGAAGTCCTACAAAATCCATCCGGCGAGCAAGCCGAGAACTGCAAATACCGCGTTCAACAGTGCATAAAGTGGTTCACAAGAGGTTGAAACTTTATGCCTACAAATTGCAAACCTTGCAGAAACTTCTACCAAATGACAAACCCAAACGGGTACAGTTTGCTGTTGACATTCTTGACCGTATTGATGAAGATGAGCATTTTTTGAACAATGTCGTTTTCAGTGATGAAGCGACATTCCATCTGTCTGGTAAAGTCAACAGACACAATTGCCGTATATGGGGATCAGAAAATCCGCATGAATTTATTGAACACGAACGCAACAGTCCCAAGATAAACGTTTGGTGTGCTCTCTCCCATAGCCGTGTGATTGGACCAGTTTTCTTCCATGAGAACACTGTGAACGCTACAAATTACCTAGATATTCTTGAATGGTATGCAGCCCCGTGTGTTCTTTCAGCAAGATGGGGCACCGCCAGACTGGGGATTACAAGTGTGGAGGTTCCTCAATGAAAAGTTCCCTTCTCGTTGGATCGGGCGAGATGGCCTTATTCCATGGCCTCCTCGTTCCCCGGATATCACGCCTCTGGATTTTTTTTATGGGGCTACACAAAGGACAGAGTGTATGCAAAGAAGGTTAATAACATCACAGAATTAAGACACCGGATTGAAGAGACATTATCTTCCATCACGCAAGACATGCTTCTTAATGTTTGGAACGAAATCATCTATCGCCTTAATGTTCTGCGTGCTACCAATGGGGCTCACGTGGAGGTTTACTGAATTAAAAAAAAATTTCTTGAGTTGTGTTATTAATTGTCGCAAGCCGTTTTAAGATAGCTCCTATAATAACAAATTTATGGACACCTCTATATATATATATATATATATATATATATATATATATGTGTGTGTGTGTGTGTGATATATATATACAGGGTGTCCCAGGAGGAAATGTCAAGAATGCACCATTTCACTCTTTGGGTATACTTTCTACTTAGAAATACCCAGTCAAATGGTGCATTCTTGACATTTCCTCCTGGGACACCCTGTATATATATATATGTGTGTGTGTGTGTAGTATTCCCAAATTAAAGGCCCGACCTCCTCAACACTGAAGGAAAATAACTTGGTTGTCTTGGGGGCAAGACTTTTTAACCAGCTTCCAAAGGACCTCAAAAACGTTACAGGGGTCAAAGTTGAAGTCTTCAAGAAGACTAGATGCCTGGCTCAGGACTGTACCAGATAAGCCGGGTATACTTGGCTATATGCGGTGGAGAGCGCAAAAAGCAACTGGTTCCTCCACCAAGCCAGGCTTGACCTTCTTGTGAAGAGACCAACACACGGAACATCAACGAGGTATATATATATATATATATATATGAAAATTATTTCACGAAGGTAACACGTGAAAAATATTTATGATGAATAAAACCACGAAGGAAAGGAAACACAAAATGGTGCTCAAGCGCTTTCGTCTAATGACATCCTCAGGAACACTGAAGTACATAAAAAGGTTAAGCCTATATATGTTACAGAAAGAAAAAAAGAAAAAAGAAATAACATACATACACACACACACACATATATATACATATATATACATACATATCTATATATACAAATACATACATACATACATACATACATATATATACAATAAAGAGAAGTAAAAATAATAAAAAATTAAAAATTAAAACCTTAAAGGATTACCAGTGAGGCGTACAGATTTGTAAGGAAAAATATCGATTTTTAGCACAAGATCAAATGGATTATAAAAATACAAATTTATACTGGAACTCTGCCGGGTTTTAACACAATGCTGCCTATGGTCAGGTTTCGATATATATAAAAAAAAAAATTAAATGCAAATTAAAAGTTAATCGATTTTTAGCACAAGATCAAATGGATTATAAAAATACAAATTTATACTGGAACTCTGTCCGGGTTTTAACACATTGCTGCCTATGGTCAGGTTTCGATATATATAAAAAAATAAAATGCAAATTAAAAGTTAATAAAGTAGAAGACAAGTTTACCAAAGATTTAATGTTTTACACTTCTTATCTAAATCTGTTTTAAAGGAATTCAACATAACAGGATCGAGTTGAAAAAGACCTTTGCTTATGTTGAAGTTATTTGAAAGTTGGATAATGGCAGACTCAAGAATATTTCTATTAACAATGTTGCTTGAATGGAATAAAACTGAAGCATTATTCCAATCAATACAGTGGGCTAACTCTGACAAATGGACAAAAAGGGCACTGGACAACTGTCCTGTTCTAACGGAATATTGATGCTGTTTTATACGTGTGTGCAAATCCTTTCCCGTCTGACCTATGTAAAAGGAATCACATTGTTTACAACCAATTTTATAGATAATGCCTGAATTATTGGTAGGGCTATTTTTTACTGATATTTTTCACAATATTGTTATATGAAAATACTACATTAATATCCAAAAGTTTAAGTACATTAGCAATGCCTAAAAAGCCCGGGAAAAATGGAAGTACTAAAATATTTTTTGACAAAGTACGAGTGTTAATATTGACACGATAGAAAGTTCGTTTTGCCTTGTTGAGACAAGATTCCATAAACGCAGATGGATAACACAAATCACTTCCAATACCGTTGATTTTTTCCAATTCGGCATCGATGTATTCCGGACTGGCGATCCTAAGGGCGCGGAGAAACATTGATGAAAATATGGCCTTCTTAGTGGGGGTATCATGTCCCGAGTAAAAGTGTACGTAGGACAAATTGTTTGTCGTTTTCGATAGATACTAAACTTAAAACCTGGGCTTTCCCTATGTACACGCACATCCAAAAATGGGATTGAATTGTCTTGCTCAACTTCTAAAGTAAACTTAATGGAGGGGACTTGATCATTTAACTGAAGGAGGAAGCTATCCAGGTCACGATTCATGGGCCAGATACACAAAATATCGTCGACATACCGCAACCAAGGGATGCCAACCCCCAGGATTCTCGGAATATAGGTAATTTCGAAAAACTCCATATAAATATTGGAGAGGAGGGGCGATAAGGGGTTGCCCATAGCCATCCCAAAAACTTGTTGATAATACTCGTTATTGAAAGTGAATTTACAGTCTTTGATGCAAAGCTTAATGAGTTCCAAAACAATGTGTGAAGGTAGTGGCAGGTCATACTTATGTAATTCTTGGGAGAGAAAGTCAAGCATATCGTCAATCGGCACTTTTGTAAACAATGAACAAACATCAAAACTAATCAATTTATCGTTAGTTTCAGTACGTGCATTATTCAATTTTTCCGTAAGATCCATGGAATTTTTTACATGTGAATCAGAGATAGTTCCGAGAATGGGGGACAAGACTTTGACAAGCCATTTGGAGAGTTTATAAGTAATAGAGCCCACCGAGCTAATAATAGGGCGCATAGGGTTACCAGGTTTGTGGGTTTTAATAAGACCGTAAAGGTAGGGCAGAGCAGGTGAAGTGGACATGAAAAGCGGAATTAAGTTCTTATGATCTTTGAGAAGGCGTTTCAAGCCACTATTAAATGATTTGATTTTTTTTTTTTTTTTTTTTTTATATATATCGAAACCTGACCATAGGCAGCATTGTGTTAAAACCCGGCAGAGTTCCAGTATAAATTTGTATTTTATAATCCATTTGATCTTGTGCTAAAAATCGATATTTTTCCTTACAAATCTGTACGCCTCACTGGTAATCCTTTAAGGTTTTAATTTTAATTTTTTATTATTTTACTTCTCTGTTTATTGTATATATATGTATGTATGTATGTATGTATTTGTATATATAGATATGTATGTATATATATGTATATATATGTGTGTGTGTGTGTATGTATGTTATTTATTTTTTCTTTTTTTCTTTCTGTAACCTATATATAGGCTTAACCTTTTATGTACGTCAGTGTTCCTGAGGATGTCATTAGACGAAAGCGCTTGAGCACCATTTTGTGTTTCCTTTCCTTCGTGGTTTTATTCATCATATAGATATATATATAATATATATATATATATATAGCGTGTCCCAAAGAAATGTATACCCACTTTGTTCGATAATACCAGCTATGAGGATAATAAATATAACTTTGTATATGTTTTTTAATAAAGAAGTTTCTCCTGAATCTAAATATGTAATTATTTTTATTAAACATTGAAGAACAAAAAAGTTACAGATGTTTAAATTATAATTATTATTTTCGAGACTTCATGTGCGATATTTTCTAATATTTTAACCGACTGTTTGAGACTTATGTTTAGTGTTGATATTGAAGCATAAATGTTGTAATTATTAGTTAATTCAAAAAATTTACAAATTCCATGGTTAAATGACACTTTATCTAAGATGTTCAAATTGTCGTTAGAAAAGAACAAACGTCGCAGAGTTATAAGATGTTAGATAAGGTTAGAGCAAAACTGTAGTCTTGCCTAATTAGAACTCAACGAAATGGCTAGGCTAAGCTAGGCACTAAACATAAGTATCTCAAAACAGTCGGTTAAAAGGCAGGCCAGGCCATAAAAAAAAAAATTAGAAAATATCGCACATGAAGTCTCGAAAATAATAATTCTAATTTAAACATCTGTAACTTTTTTGTTCTTCAATTTTAATAAAAATAATTACATATTTAGATTCAGGAGAAAATTCGTTATTAAAACATATAAAAAGTAATATATTTATTATCCTCATAGCTGGTATTATCGAACAAAGTGGGTATACATTTCTTTGGGACACGCTGTGTATATATATATATATTATATGTATATATATATATATATATATATATATATATGAAGGAGGGGTTAAGGGAGAGAGCCCGCAAAAGTGACCCCTCCAGAGAAGACGGAGAGAGCCAAAAACAAGGTCTCCACGGCTGAATTATGCCATTTTTTTGTATATCAATTTTGAAAAGGTTGTATAATGTATAGTATGTAAGATGCATGTATATGTAATGAGGAATAGAGGGAGAAGTGTGTGTTTGAGAGCATGCTGGACTGCTCACAGGGTAGATGAGACACGGAAAAAGATCAGCTAAGGAGGACAGTGATTGGAGAAACGGGAGTTCCAGCAGTCCCCGTTTCCTGTCTAACATCCAACCCGGAGTACTTCCGTAGTCGATTGGCGTCTACAATCTCCTCCTCATATATATACATAATATATACTGGGTGATCCAGATAAATGGGACCCATAAAAAAAAGCCAAATATTCTTAATATTTAATTCCTTTCATAAAAACTATATATCATTCGAAAGAGTAGAGTTACAAGTTTATTATGAAATATTTTTTTAAAAATGACTCCTTTCAAATGTGCTCCATTAGTTGCCAAGCATTCCAGTGTTCTCGCTTGTAAGTTCTGCATCACTTTTGCAAGAGTGTGCGGTGGTATGGCCTGTATCTCATTTGTGATGGCGGCCTTCAATTCTTGCAAGGTCGTTGGGTTATTTCTGTAGACCCTACTCTTTAAATATCCCCAGAGATAATAATCTAAGGGAGAAAAATCCGGAGACCTTGCGGGCCATTCAACGTCTCCAAATCTTGAGATTAACTCGCCTGGAAACGTTTGACGCAAAACTGCCATGCAGTTCCTCGTGGTATGGCAGGTAGCTCCGTCTTGTTGGAACAGGTGGTTTTCTAGACAAAGATCTCTTAATTTAGGAATAAGGAAATCGGTCAACATTTTTTCGTAGCGATCACCATTTACAGTGACCGTGTTCCGGTGGAATCCTCGAAAAAGTACGGCCCTATTCTCTGAGATGCAGTAAGACCACACCAAACAGTTACACGCTGACTATGCAACGGGACTTCGGTAATATTCAATGGATTTTCTGTTGCCAGAAACGACAATTTTGTTGTTTCAGTTCCATTCAAGTGAAAATGGGCTTCGTCTGACATAATCAAAGTTGCTAGAAAATTGGTGGTGTCATTTACCTTCTGTTGGATCCATTGACAGAATTGTCGTCTTCGTGCGAAATCTCCATCGTTTAGTTGTTGCACTGTTTGAATTTTATATGGAAAGAGCATTAAATTTTGCTTGAATATACGGTGTGTTGTTCCATATCCAACTCCTAACAGCTGAGAAGCGCGTCTGATGCTTATGTTAGGATTATCCTGTACAATTTCATGAGTTCTGTTAATGATCTCGTCTATCCTTGCTGTGCGCACTCTTCCAGTTGGTTTTCTTTTTCCAATGCTGCCAGTAGGGAAAAATTTCTGACACACCGACGGATTACTTTCTTAGAAGGTGATTTTGACATCTGAAAATTTGTCTTGAAAGATCTTTGAGCTGAAACTACACTTCTTCCATGCTCATAATATTGCTCAGTTATGAAACGCAGCTGTTCCACAGTCCATGCAGTCATCTTGAAGGGTTAGTTTTAACTAACACTTTTATTTTGTTTTGTATCTTATCTTGTCTTGTATTGTATTGTCAAAACCTATACAATCCTGTACAAACTTGTAACTATCTCTTTCGAATGATGCGTAGGATTTTATAAAAGGACTTATACTTTAACACATTGACTGCCAAGCCACAATCCCGAAAATTTCACCCAGGGCCAAAAAAATTTTGTGTACGATTTTGATTCTAAATAATCATAGATTAGGTATGGTACTACTTATTTGGTGATATTCAGGTAAACTACTGAGGTACAGTTATTATTATTATTATTTTAAAGTTACTGCAGGGGCCATGGCACCCACATATGGGTGACAAATATTTGAGATTACCTGCAGGTGCCATGTCACCCACATATGGGTGACGAATGTGGGCCATGTTAGCCATATGTGGCCATGTCACCCATATGTGGGTGACATTAAATGTCAAGCTTTTTTCTCTATTTCAGACTAAAATAATTCATAAGTAAAAATCAGTTCCTGTATATTACAAGCATTAATAATTATCCATAAATGAGTAGACAGAGACCTTTGAAACGTGTGAGACTTAGTGAACTACTTGACAGATATCCGAGTGATGTCTCAGAAGGCGATTCAGATGATTCAGTTAGAGATCCCGATTACGAACAATTTGAGGGATTTGATTCTCCTGATGAAGATGATCAGCGTGTAGCCGACAATTTACCAGAAATGTTGGATGCAATGGGTATGGAGGAAGATGACGAAGAAACTGCACCTGAGTGGTCCAATTTCAGTCAGAGGACTAAGCAATTTCCTTTTACAGGAACAGAGGGGGTACGTCCCGATATACCATCCTCTATAACATCAATTGAAGCCTTTCAACTGTTTATAGATGACGAAGTTTTAGACCATTTGGTTGAACAAACTAATTTATATGCCGAACAAGTCACTTCACAGAGAGAACGAACGCCTAACAGGAGACACAATAAGTGGGTACCAACAACAAAGGAAGAGATTAAAAAATTTATTGGGCTTCTCCAGTGGATGGGCTTGGTAAGAATGGGGGCAATTGCAGACTATTGGAAGAGTAATCATTTATATAAAAATTATATAACAGAGAAGACAATGAGTCAAAACAGGTTCGAGCTCCTGTTGAGTTGTTTTCATTTTGCAGACAACACGACAATTGAGAGAGGCAACCGTTTGGGGAAAATTCAGCCTCTGATTGATCTTCTGGTAAGGAAATTTCAGGCAGCCTTTTTACCTGGGAGTGATGTTGTAGTAGATGAGACTCTGGTCCCATGGCGGGGGAGATTAATTTTTCGCCAGTATATCCCCAACAAAGCCCATAAGTATGGGATAAAGTTATTCAAGCTCTACTCACCGGAAGGCTATACATACAACCTTTCCGTTTATTCAGGAAAATCAAGGGAAGGCACCAGGCAGGTGGGATTAGCAAAAACGGTTTGCACAGACTTGATGTGTAACCTTCAGAATCAAGGTCGAACATTGTACGTAGACAATTTCTACACCAGCTATGAACTAGCTATTTCGTTTCTCAAGATGAAGACCCATGTAGTTGGGACATTACGTAAGAATAAAAGTAATATGCCCAAAGAAGTAATGAATGCCCAGCTCAAAAAGGGGGACATGATTGCCAGAGAAGAACAAAATGGAATTGTGGTGCTAAAGTGGAAGGACAAGAGAGATGTCAGACTGCTTTCCACGAAACATAGACCAGAAATGGTGGAAATCAGGGAGGGGAGTGGAGATGAGCAAGAACCTATTGACCAACCTGGGCCATCTACTAGAGAGTGCAGACAACGTAAACATAGAAAGGTCACAAAAAAAACCATTAGGTGTACTTGCGTACAACAAGGGAAAGTCTGGCATAGATTTGTCAGTTGTCAGACCAACTGTCCTCTTACGCCACAACTCTTCGGAAAGGTGTGAAGTGGTATAGGAAACTTGGAGTGGAACTTCTGCTAGGCATGGCTGTAGTAAATGCTCTCGTAATCTACAAGAGAGTAACTGGCACAAAAATTAAAATAAAACATTTCCGGGAGTCTATCACATCAGTCCTTTTGGAATGTGAACAAACCACAAGATACAGAAAGCCATCATGTAACACTACCCACATACTTCAAACAAAAAGAGATGCTAATAATAAAAAAATCAGAAGAGCATGTAAGCTGTGCTATGATAAAACAGAGAAAATGGTAGAGATGAAGCACGCAAACACGCCAATAAGGTCTATTCATACTGTCCAGAGTGTGAAGGAGAACCATTCCTTTGTTTGGAATGTTTTGCATCTCAGCATAAAAAGTTATTTGTTCATTGTTATTTGTTTATTCAGTGTCATTAAATTTCTTTCAATTACAAGACAGTGCATTTACTGTATATTTTCTCTTCAATTAGTTTGGTTATATTTTTGTACACAAGGAAATGTTTAGTTGTAATTTTGTTTTCAAAAGGTAGCTATGGTTTAGCCTTTTTACTACCAAAATTAGTATTTCATTACTGTAATTTTGAATATAAAGTTGTATTTGTAAAAAACATACATGCAAAAACATTATAATTAATAAAAAAAAAAAGATGGGTTCCAATTTCCAACTGGCTCCCCGTGCCGGAACCTTGATTCGTTATCGAAACTGAACGTTGGATAAAATTCACATTTAACATCAGAGGGCCACATAATATATTTCAAAACTTTCCTCAAACCACACTACTCAAATACCATAGAAAAATGCATGTACCGTCAGTCAAATTGGGTGACGGATCTTCAAATGAAATCAATACTGTCACCCATATAGGGTGACACGGCTTCATATGGTAAAGCCGTGTCACCCTATATAGGTGACATGGCAGTCAAAGTGTTAAGAGTTACAGGGGTTTCTTTTGGGTCCCATTTCTCTGGATCACCCTTTATATATATATATATATATATATATATATATATATATATATATATATATATCGCGCCCTCACTGCGGTGGGAGAGGCGTTTGGGTATGAAAAAATATATATATTGTATACAGTATATTCACAGACTCCGGCGTTCGATCCCCGCAACGGCAGGCGGCGCGTAGCAAACCCCGCTGTTTATCCTTTCGTTTGCTTCTGCCCGAATTGTTCATTCTGACGAAGGTCAAGCTTTTCACTTCACCTTAGACCTACGGTTTAACGTGGAATCCGAACCACGCCCCACCAGCAGCGCAGGGTCTTAACCACTAGGCCACTCAGGGTACCCATTTATCTACCAACCACTTCCTTTATTGTGTGGAAGGATGAACAGCTGGGTTTTGCTGCGCGCCGGCTGCCATCACCGGGTACGATCCCGGGGCCAATGGATTCGTAATCCGCGACGCTAACCACTACACCACCAATAAAACCAATAAAAATTGGTTAGTAGATAAATGGGTACCCTGGGTAGCCAGGTGGTTAAGACGCTCGGCTGCTGATCAGGAGGTCGTGAGACTGAGTCCGGGAGAGGACTTTGTAATTTCTGACCATCCATGATGAGTCGTGGTTCGAATTCCACGTTAAGCTGTACGCCTAAGGTGGAGCAACAAGCCTGACTTTCGTCAGGATGAACAATTCGGGCGAAAGCAAAACCAAGGTTACCAAGGTGTATATACAGTCAGTATACTACACACACACACACAGTATAATAAATATTCGGGTGGGTCTTGTTTTTCGAAATTGCAAATTTCACCGTCTCACTCCCTCACTATATTCCATTTGACAAAAAAAAAAAAAAAAAAAAAAGTGCAAAATGTCAAGTAAATCTAAATATTGTTATTGGTGCCCCACAAGGACTCAAGTTTAGTTAATTATTGAAACATAAATATAAGAATTTTTTAATAGCGTTCCACTATAACGGCAAATACCAGCATAAACTAAAATAGACATTGACAACTGATTAATTAAAAACTGAATTGAACTAAACATATAATTTCATTTAGGACTGAAAGCATAGTAGATTTGGCCAGTAGGAATGGCTGCTTATGGAGGCATCCTTAAATATTAATTGATTTTAATAAAACTTCTTTGGTGCACGTTTTATATTAATAGGAAGAAATGCGGTGTTAAGACCCCCAAATTTTATATTTAATTTTTCCTGTACATATAAGAACCACCCTAATATATATATATATATATATATATATATATATATATATATATATATATATATAGAGAGAGAGAGAGAGAGAGAGAGAGAGAGAGAGAGAGAGGAGAGAGAGAGAGAGAAGAGAGAGAGAGAGAGAGAGGAGAGAGAGAGAGAGAGAGAGAGAGCGTGCAGTTCTGAGCACAAGATTCCTTAATCTGTCAGATATGTTGGTAGTGTACTACTTCCCATCGATGAACCAGTTTTCCTATGATGGGTTCAAAGAATTCCGTTCCTTGTGTGCGCAACCTCCCGTTTTGGGGCCGCTGTTGTTTATCATTTACATAAATGATATCGACGGGGGCATCGTCAGTCGGATCGCCAAATTCGCTGATGACACCAAGCTTGGGGCCAATGTTGGGACGCCCGAAGCGATCGAGGAACTGCGTGCGGACCTAGGTAGGATAGGAGAGTGGTCCGAAAAATGGCAAATGCCGTTTAACTTGGGTAAATGCAAAGTGATGCACATTGGCTACGCAATCCCAAGTCGGACTACTCGATGTTGGGGAGTCATATCGAGGTGACTGATTTAGAAAAGGACTTGGGTGTGGTAATTAGCAGCGACCTTAAGTTTACGAAACAGTGCGTAGAGGTGGAAAAGAAAGCCCAGAAACTATTGGGTTATATCAGGAGGCAATTTCAGTTTCGGAACAAGGAGATTGTGCTCTCTCTGTACAATTCCCTTGTTCGGCCGCACCTGGAATATGCTGTGCAGTTCTGGTCGCCCACCCTCAGGAAAGATATTGAGAGGCTGGAGCGAGTGCAGGCGAGGGCCACAAAGTTAATCCCTTCCGTTAGGCATATGGGCTACAATCGACGGTTACGCGCCCTGAACTTGTTTTCGCTTGAAACTCGGAGGCTGCGCGGTCAACTGATCGAGGTTTTCAAGCTCTTACGCGGGTTCAACGATGTCGATTTTAGAAGCATGTTTAGTTTAAATGATAACCCAACTCGCAAAATGGTTGGAAGTTGGATTTGAAACGGTTTAGGACTAGTGTGTGGGAGTTACTTTACGTATAAGATCTGTGACACGTGGAACAGGTTACCTTCAGAAGTTGTGAACAGTTCCTCTGTGGATCAGTTCAAGAAAAGGTTAGACCAAATCTTGCCCGCCATTTGAGTGTGTACAAAATTTTCCCTGGCTCCCGTTGCCATTGGTACCTCCTCGGTATGGGCCGCAAGGCCTTTTGAGGTACTTATTTTCCTTGTAACTCCTTGTAACCTCATAGACACCTTTATTGTACTGCAACATGACGTGAATGATGTCATCCATTACTTCGTACGAGAGGTTGAGCCGAGAGAGAACTGCATGAATGGTGAGCTGTCTGTCCTATTGGATGTATTCGTCAACACGTGCAATGTTGATTTCTGTCGTGGGTGTGCTTGGACGACCACTTCGCTCAACGTGTTACGTCAATCCGGCCATTTCGAAACTGCATGCACCACGCCACGACGTTCCGCAGATTCGTGACTGCCTCCTTAAACGTCTACAAGTTGCCAATGAATTTGGGCGCTGCCATTTTCGTATCGCATAAGAAACGGACAAGAGTGCAAACCTCTTCGCGTGATCATGATTTCAAGCCTCGCCATTTTTTCAGTTAGTCACTGCGCATGACCTAAGCGCGTCATACGTCACAGTTTTCCAACTCTGAACTGGCAAAAAATACCCCTATCATGCTACTATCGACCAGAGGCCTCTCACTTCAGAACCACTGGCCCTGTATCATCATCATCATCAACATGTGTGGGTGTGTTAACTCCCCGTCTTTGGCCTTGGGTGGTTCGAGGTTGACGGGGGTTCTGGTTAGGTGGCAGCAATTGATTTCTTGCTCTGGGGTAGCTGGTACCGTGTAGGAACTCGGAATAGTTCTTTGATATCACACTCCAATTTCTTGTAACGGATCGGAGGATTCTGTGAACACTTACTTACTTGGCGATTGGTGATTCCCCGATTCTTCTTGCAGCGTATCGGAGAAATTATTTATTTTAAAACTAAGTTTCTCTCGAGAAGACAGGGCTCAAAGGACGACTAAAAATACATTTTTTCTAAACTAATACTAATTGTCATAGCCGTGTTTAAAAAAAACAAAAAACCACTATTAGTCGTATATGAATTTTTCCGGTCAAAGATTACGCACTATTCGACAAATAAGCTTTATCGAATTGATCATAACTTCGTCCGTCTAAAATCTGTGACACTCTTATAGTTCATCGTTTTGATTCGTGGAAATGATTAAAAATGTTTATTTGGATGCGTTTGTAAAAAGTTTGTTAACCAATTTCCTAGTTCTCTTTTATTTTTTTCTCAAATAATATCAATACTGCATAAAAAGAATAAAAATATCGATGGTAAATCAATCGTCTCTACATATTTTTTTTTTGGCAGGAATGAGGGGACAAGGACGAAGACCCACAAAATTGGCCCCCTCCACCACCACACAATAGAAAAAAAAAGAGAGCCAAAATCAATAAGTGTAATTTTGGGTAATTTTGAGTAATTAATTTAAATTTATTTAAATTTAAGTGAAAATTGGGGTACAATATCTATCAACTTTAAGTTCATTATCACCATTATTTTTCTCGCTTTTAATACCTTTTATATACAAGGTGTAATAGAAGTGGCGTATCGCATCAGAGGGTTAGATAATATTTCATTTTCAGATATGGCTGGCAAATTAACGAAACACGAACGTGTTCACATAATTTTAATAATTAAATAAACTAATACTTGAATCGATGATAATTCGTTCGTGAACTATTACACTATATACTGTATATAGGGTGGCGCAGAAGTCGCGCATCATAGGAATTTTCAGTTGTTTATATTTTTTTTCTTTTAGGTAGGGGATGGCTGCGAAATTAACAATAGACGAGAGAGGGTGAGCTTGGTTTTAATGTATGGAATACCAGGTACAACAAATCGACGAATTGGTACAGAATTTAAATTTGTACCGATTCTGTATCGATGAATCGGTAGAGAATTTAAATCTGTACCCATTCATCGATTTATTGTACCTGGTATTCCATATATTAAACCCAAGTTCACCCTCTCATCTATTGTTAATTTCGCAGCCATCCCCTACCTAAATGAAAAAAAATATAAACAACACTGAAAATTCCTACGATGCGCGACTTTTGCGCCACTATATATATATACAGGGTGGGCGGAAAGTAGCTCCCTATTTTGGATTGGTAAAAAAATACGTATATTATCCATTTATTTCAGAAGAAATAATATGAAAAGGTAGGCATACATGGTAGGTTTTCTCTAAAATTCAATGGGGCTCCAACTCTTTCCACCCGCTTCTGGAGCCGCCCAGGAATGGCGTCCACTGACTTTAGCAGGAACTCCGGCGGGATGGAGGACATGACTTCCCGAATTCGGTCCTCCAGTTCTTCCAATGTCCTCGGTTTGGTGCGGTAGACTTCTTCCTTTACCCACCCCCAAAGAAAGAAGTCGCACGGTGTCAAGTCGGGGCTCCTGGCTGGCCATTGATGTGGACCACGACGACCCATCCATCGCCCAGGGAAGTGGGCATCCAGCCACTCACGGACAACAAGAGCGAAGTGCGGAGGGGCGCCATCTTGCATAAATATCAGATCGTCGATGTTCTCCCATGTGCTGACAACCGGCCAGACCTCGTTTCGCAACATAGCAAGGTACCGCTCAGCATTCATGGTGTTGCGCAGAAGGGCTGGATGCCCACTTCCCTGAGCGTTGGATGGGTCGTCGTGGTCCACATCAATGGCCAGCCAGGAGCCCCGACTTGACACCGTGCGACTTCTTTCTTTGGGGGTGGGTAAAGGAAGAAGTCTACCGCACCAAACCGAGGACATTGGAAGAACTGGAGGACCGAATTCTGGAAGTCATGTCCTCCATCCCGCCGGAGTTCCTGCTAAAGTCAGTGGACGCCATTCCTGGGCGGCTCCAGAAGCTGGTGGAAAGAGTTGGAGCCCACATTGAATTTTAGAGAAAATCTACCATGTATGCCTACCTTTTCATATTATTTCTTCTGAAATAAATGGATAATATACATATTTTTTTACCAATCAAAAATAGGGAGCTACTTTCCGCCCACCCTGTATATATATATATGTGGATCTAGGGGGAGGCGGCCCCCTAAAATCCTGACTTTGTTCAATAGTGTAAGCAAATATCTAGTAAAGCTAGCTTTATTCGCTAGGCATATTATAGCCCCTTTTTGGTAAAACTTTACAAGACACCCCCGCATTGCCATGAAACGTGCTACAGTAACGAAACATATTATCAATCAAGTTTTGCTCTAAACTTGCAGGGGTTCCCAAATTGTGTCCGCGGAACACTCTCACGGTATACAAGTGTTCCGCGGAACACCAATTTGGGAACCCCTGCTCTAAAGATAAGGAACTATTTAATTTTTGTGTTGAACACAGGTTACTATTGAGCGATTTAAAGTGTCGTTTTTGCCAGAACAAATGTAGAATTGATTGCAAAAAACAGTTTCCGTTGTGTTAATACCTTAGGCAAAACTTTGCGTAATAAAATTATAAGATATAATTTTCAAAGTCATACTTCAAAAATACATTTTCGATAAAGTTCGCCTACATTTTTTTTATGTACTACATTTTGTTATACTATTTTGTGTACGATCATTTACCTATGAATTAGTTAAATCCTCTTTGAATATTTCTGACCGAACCACAGCAGATTTTGCTTCATTTTGCCGCGAAGTTTGCATAGCTTATGTTTTAGATAAAACTGAAAAAATTGGAGGACACGATTGTATCGTTGAAATTGATGAAGCGAAATTTGGGCGCCGTAACTATAACTTTGGTAGATCTATTGAAGGGCAATGGGTATTTGGAGGAATTGAACGTAATACAAGGAAAATTTTTTTTAGTACCTGTTGCAACGCGTGATGCTGGTACCCACCCTAAGTACCATCATTAGAGACTATATTGAACCAGGCATCACTATCATTAGTGACTGCTGGAAAGAATACGATTGCCTGGACAAAAGTGAATTTACGCATCTTAAAGTGAACCATTCTCTCAATTTCGTCGATCCAAAAAGTCAGGCACACAATCAAAATATTGAACGGACGTGGAGAGATATAAAAAAGCGTGGACACAGAAATTTGGAAGGAAAAGTGTGCATTTCATAGGTTATTTGGCAAGATCACTTTTCCTGAAAACGTCAAACAATCCAAATGAAAGATTCACAATTTCCTTGTTGCAGCTGCCAAATTGTACAAGCCTGGATATTAGAGGTACGATAAATATTGGCGAGCGGGTTTGGGGGGGGGGGGGGGGGGGGCAATGTCTCAAAGCCGATGTAAATGATGTAAGAAATGGTGTAAGCTATATAGAGTATAAATATATATAAAATATAATATCAATATATAAAAATTGTGGGAGCTTTTCCGTTCATGTACTGTTTCCGATTTTTCTTGAAAATAAGAGTTAATGTAGATTTTTACGCTAATTTCAAAAATGTTAGTCTTTATTTGGAGAAATGAGCGATTCAAAAGTTATGTTTGTTATTGTAATTTTGTATGGGATATAATGCCCGGTTAGGTTAACTGAATACCCGGTTAGGTCAACGATTGGTTAAGTTGTGATATTTCGTTAAAACTAACGAAAATATCACGACTTAACCAACCAATCATCAAGGGCGTACAGTTGACCTAACTGGGCATTCAGTAACCTACATTAAATATCTTATTTTCAATAAAATCAGAAACAGTACATGAAACGGAAAAAATCCAAATGGTGTAAGCTATGATAGGCCTAGTAACATCTTCATAGTGTCATAACTTTATTATTTTCTAATATTTTCAAAATGATACATAGCTGCTTGCACCATTTTTTCTGCTCTATCGATTGATATACTGTATGTTTCGTTACTGTAGCATGTTTCATGGCAATGCGGGTGTCTTGTAAAGTTTTACCCAATTTTCAAATAAGTAATTTAATTTAAAAATTGTGCGTTCAAGAAATTACATTTTCTGTGCCAAACGTTGGAATTTCTCTCAAATAAGACCAAATGGTCGAATATATTTTACTTCACACGTAATGTACGAAACGTTAAAAATTAGTATGTTGTTGTACTATTAAAATTAACAATTAAACTGCGTGTAATAATACTAAATAAATATTAACCGTCAAATGGACGTGATAAGAGTTCGCGGAAGTGGTTAAATCGTGTTATTCGTTTCAAAGAATGAATTAATTTTGTTTCGGACTTCGTGTAGTACTCTGTCGGGTGGATAATCAGTTCAATAAACGAGGAAATATTTACCTTCAAAGTGACTTTCTTCTCTTTCGATTTAAAATGAAAATTTTAGTCGAAAAAGGCACCGAGAGATTTGACCCAATTTTTAATATTTCGATTAGACTGGATTAAAGGCTTTGAGAGCACATTAGGAACATCGAGGAAAGCTGAATATAATATGGACAACAGACATGGGGTCAATTACTGGGTTTCTATTACTACTACTTTAATTTTCATCTATTAATATTACTTTTGCATGTGGGGTACTTCACTCATTTGAAAAGGATCTTATGTCTATTTAAATGCAATTAGAAGCAGTGTGTAAACAAGCAAACAAACTTTATTTCATACTCAACAGGTACAAACATTATACAAGAGGTCCATAGAAGATCATTAAGACATAGCATTAAAGGTCACCAATAATAGCTAGACGCGTCGTATCCAACTCAATAATACTGCTGACTGCCCCAATTTAATGAGGAATCTTCATTATCAACTGCCTGAAAAGGCATATAGATACAGAGAATTACAAATTTTTATTGTCTACAACAAATTTATATTCCAGTTAGCCAATTCAAACCAAGTTTTAATCACTAATATATTCCATACCCCAACCTCCATAGAATACCTACCCACCAGTTGGGTGCCTGCAGGGAAACCATCTTGGTTTATTTCTGTGCCTCCCTATCGCATGAAAGTTACTGACGGGCTATTCAGGCCTTTAAGTCCTGTTTCGTGCAGACAGAGAATATCAGCATCCTCTAACAGCTTATCAATTATGATCCACCTATGTTTGCTGTTATTGCCTAGGATAGGCCTCCACAGTTATAAGAAATACCTTGAATGTTGCAATTAGGGAATTAGCAGAAGTTCTGCTAGCCATCTCCACATGCGAAACGCCATTATACCAGGCACAGCAGTTAAAGCATTAGACCCAGCTGGATTTTCCTCCACAGTATGACGCATGATGTCTCCATAATTACCCTCTCCATCACTTGCGAGAGGAACTGCGGGTGTTTTTTCCCTTCTTCTCATAGAACCGAAGTATATATACCCGTTCCGGCCATACTGCTGTATCCATAAATACCCCTGGATCATCATGCAGACTGCTGTTAACTTGAAAGGAACTGTACGTAGTCCATCTGGAATCAATTTTCCACGTGTAACCTGAAGGTTCACTTTATCTTCCACAAATGCCTGCAGCTCCTCGGCTGTAAGATCAGGTCGACATATCGAGACGAAAATGTTTGTGGTCTTCGTTGGTACAACTATCATACGATCTGTTTTGGCAGCCCCTATGATACCCCGCTGTTCTCTGCCAGCCTTTGCCACAGGCTGACTCCCTCTAGCCGGTGCATGAGTGGGACCAGACCCCCTTGAGGGACCACTGCTACTGCAGTGGTTGCAGTTCTCGGAGGGGTCGCTCGCTTCCGGCCCCTCTTTACCACCATTGTCCAAGATGCCTCCTCATCATGACCCCTGACTGCATTCCCAGCATCTCGATTCACCAAGGCCCCTTGGGGGTACCCTGTGTGAGATGGTATTGAGCTGGCGATGTAGCAGTGTCTGGATTCCGGGATCCAGGATAAGACTGAGAGGCAGAGGGCTCTGCACTCATGAATCCAGGATGAGGCTGAGCGACAGCCAAATAACAAATATTTGTTTCAACTAAATCATTACAATTTCAGAGACTTTTACTTTATTGAAGGAAAAATTTGCCACAATATTAGTTCACATACATGTTTATTTTAGTTTAGAGTAGATTTAGTTCATGTTTCAGTTCTTTGTTTGCACAATATGTCCATTGCCACTGTAATAGAAAAGTAATAGACTATTATCTATTACTTTGCCTTCTATTACTATTACAGCCAAAAAATTATGATCTATTACTATTACTTGAAAAATCCTGTAATAGTCTATTACAGGGCATCAAAGGAAACAAAATTGCCAATTAAAATTACTACAAAAAAAGAACTCTCATTAACATAAGCAAATGCGAGACTCGTATAACCAAAAATCAGATTACAAATTAAAATTTATCCAAACCTAACAGAGGAACAAAGGCGGAAATAGTTCAGCAAACACACTTGCATAACTGCAACACGTGAAAACTGTACTGAGAACTGAAAAGGAAATTAGAAATTACAATATATTTGGAGCACGTATGTAAATCAGACGGAAAGGAGAACGATGCTGCGTACATGTGAAAACTTACACACAGTGGAAATAATCAACTAAATCTGCTGACTACAAATATTTACCTGCCTCTCAAAGCATCAGAAAACGATTTCAAATTTGCTACGAGTGAAACTGACTGAACACTAAGATCAGGAAGAACTGCGATACAGGAAAAGCGGATACAAACACAGTTGCTTTAAAAAATCATAGGGGAACACGACCTTAGGTCAAGGCTACACGAGCGACTTTGTATCTGCAACGAAGTTGTAACGACAAATCGCAAAGAAAAGGTACTGTTGTTCTCACGGGGCAAGCTACACGAGCGACTTTGTTCCAGCGTCACTACCACGTAGCACTAAAATCAAAGAAATCGCAGCCTACGCAGTTTGCAACAACCATTGCAATTGTGTCGCTGCGACACCTCGCAACTCTGACGCGGAGACAAAGTCGCTCGTGTAGCCTTGGCCTTACTCAAGGAGTTACAGAGCCAACCCGAAAGGGGAATGTATTACATCTGATTATGATGAGCAACAGTGAGTATATTAGGTATACGTAGATAAGTTAGAGTGATAGGGCCTATCATGAACTAATAGATAGGGGCCTATATGAAATTACATGGAAAGAAACAAAACTTACCAGAAAGAAAAAGGCCTATTCCACTATTCTAATTAAAATTCAGTGGGAAATCATAAATACAAGAAGAAATTAGAATGAAAGCTTTATTCAAAATAAAATTATGGATCCCTTTCGCTAGCAAAATAAATTAAGAACCAATATTATTGGAATACAAACTGAAAAGGCCTCACAAAACGAAAAAGAATGAAGCACAAAGATCGAGAGACTGTTCCGCCAAAGAAGACAAATTGGCTTCAGACAATCATTCATTCAAAAATTCTCGAGAAATATAAATCGTAGGAAAATGTCAACAAAAATACAAAATACTTGTGTACTTTCCCACAAGGAAAAACAAAATCAATGGAAATACTGGATCATTAAAAAACTATGATGAAAACTATATAAAATTAATCAATTTAATTCAAGTGTTCAGCCAACCGAAACCTGAATACAGGATTCAAAATCCAAATGCTTTATTCAAACTACCCCACAAGAATCTAATATATCATACAGAGGGTTGACAAAAGTAAGTAAACTCCAAGATGATTGCCCTCAAGAACAAATGGCAAAACTCATCAATGAAATGCCAGAACGTATGTCACCTTTACATAATGCAAAGGGAAAAGTAAAACGATTCTAAATATACTGATTAAATAAATTTATTAATCAGACTTTTATCAAATCAAAAACTATAGAAAAATCGAAGGTTTTTATTTACTTTTGTGAGCCCTCTATATCCGAGACATTTTTCGGAAAGGGGCAATTGTGCACGATCAAATACGCAACAGAATAAAATGCCATATTTCTGAAGAGAGTACAACAGATCCATTTCAGCATATTGTGAAGGACATCGTTCGACACTGGTAGGCTGTCTAAAATTTAGAAAAGTAAGTTGGTGAGGTAGAAAGCTTTTGCCTAAGAACTTGTCTAAAATTCCTATTTAACAAGAAATGCATAAATAGGCAGTCCTTTTTTAAAAATGCTGAAAATAAAATATTATTTCTTTCATAATAAAAACTTCAACACACACACACACACACAATGTGCACATCTGAATAAGCGAGATACAGACTTTTTTAAATCCATATATCTAAAAAATAATTAAATTTAATTTAACTTAACCTTAGTGCGATCGAACAGAGAAAGGATAAGGGTTTCGGACGCAATTGTGGATTTGAAAGGTGGTTTCTAAGTCAAGTCATTAAATAGTGAGGTACTCATTAATTTAGCCTACCCTAACCTTAATTAACGTAATCAGGACCAACGTATCTTTTTTTCGACATTACCACCACCACCACCACCTCGTTCAGTACACCACCAGTGATGCCACCTTTGTCGGGGTCAAAACTCGCACCCGCACTGTATGACTAAACTAAAAGCTACTTTTCCAAATGGTGAATTTATTATAAATAATAATACGAGTATATATTAGTGATGTATGTCACATCCGCATAAAATTCAACATCCGCGGGATGCGGATGTGTACTATTTACTAAATTGCTATTTTTGAAGCACAATTTGCCCCTCATTCAGTTCAAATACTGAAACTTGTGCAGCCTTCATTTGATCTTTAATGTAACACTTTTCATAGGGTGGTGGTTGGGGAAAGTGGTTGGTGGGGTGCAAGACGAGTTGGGTCCCCGTCCCGCATCCTAGTAACACACAGTTGTGTGGCGAAAACTCGTCCAAAAAAAGAGTGTATGTAAAATAATAATAATATCGAATATCTAATACAGTATTTATAACTAACCAAAAATCGAAAGTCAATTAATAAATTATGTATGAATTTAAACTATCATATCAAGCTGACAAATTTATGCCTGAACATTTGCAGCCACGCGGATGTCAAAGTTTGGTATCCGCATCCGCTACATCACTAGTATATAAGGAGTAAACTTCTGACAAATGGAAAACAAGTTGATTTGAACGTAATCAGCTAAATTCCAAGTAGGCTTCAAGTAAATTAAGAGTAGACCACAGGTGAAATTCAGACAGCCTACCTGACTTTGAGCACGTATGACATTGGAACGAAATTTTGTTCACCAAGAGGGTGAGAGAGAACTGATCACGCGATGCCACACCTCTGTTTCCCCCAATCGCGCATTTGTAAATAGTCTAATATTCAAATAGTGCTTGGAATATATAACCTTACAAAATTAATACTGTTAAATAGGTCAAACAGGTTAGTTTAGTAATATAAAACAAAACAGTTAGAAATATGGAATTCCTTATATAGGATGTATTTAACGTTTGTAAGTTCCAGGATCGTGGGAAATAAAACACCAAAGACATTCTTGCTGGAGGCGCCATCACACCTGGCAGACTACGATTGAGATGAAACGAGTGTGTCCGAGGCAGTTACATAGTTTAAGAGAGTCGCGTCGCGCACAGTCAGTCAGGGAAGAACCAAGAGAAGATATTTGCGTTCCCTTGTCATTTTTTTGTTTTAGTATCTTGACCCAGGCCGTGGGCAAAGAGGCCTACTTTCAATATGAACCTCAGCCAGTAAATTCAATGTAATTCTACCCTTGGATATTAAAAGGGGGAAGTCCTTTCGGCCTTAGGCTTTTATCTCTGTCTCCTCTATAGGCCTATTCCATTTCTGAATAAAGCCCGTTTCTTTGTTTTAACATTATATAACGCAAGTTTGATTCATTCTGTGAACGAGCGTAAGATTAAATTTTAAAACTTCTTATTGTTTTATAACAGTGGAAGTCATATTTGTCGTTTAAAATTCATGAAAGAGACGAGCTTATCGACAAATAAGCTGAAAATTTCAAAGGTAAAACATCCTTATTCGGCTAAGGTTGTGTGAATTACTTTATGATGTAGAACAAAAGATATTCACGTTACCAGATAACTGACCACGCTTCCATTCCAGTTGTAATATCCGTCGTTTTTGAAAAATTGTGTAAAAAAAAAGGACTACGCTACTAAACCATCTTCATGTCGTAAACAAAGTCGTGCATTAAACAGCAAATTAGTTCAGTTAAATTAACATCAGATAGATGTTCAGGGTCGAAAGATTCACACGATTATCCATATTCATATGGGTAATCGTGTGGTTATCAATTCAATTAACTTTATTTAGGATTAAGATGTATGTAAATAATAAATCAATAAAATTTTTATCTTTCAAAAGTATCATAAATGTACAAATGAATAAATGCAAAAACTTCACTTTTTTCTACGTGAAGGTCAAAATATGAAATAAAACCCACACTCTGACAGAGTTTATTTCCACGACAGTTTCGACGCCCACTGGCATCCTCCTCGGGATACAGAAACACGAATGAACCAAAACAAGAGGGAAAAACAGTCCAGGGACCGACCGTTAAGAAATTCGCACCTAGGTTAGATCCCATTCTCCCGACACCTGAAGGGCATTTTCATTAAGTACATTCGCGCAAATTTAAAACTATCTTCCTGTTCTAAACATACAGATTCTATTATATTTTTCTTACATAATTATTGAATTTATTATTAATTTTATTACATTTAATATTGCATAATTATTTATTACATTATTGTTTATTATACAGAACTTATAAACCGAAAAACGAATGAAAAAAGCCGATTAGGAAACAATCCAGAGAAATTCGCACCTAGGTTAGATACCGTTCTCCCGACACTGGAAGGGCATTTTATTACAGGGTCCGCTTATAAGTACATTCCCACAAATTAAAACTATCTTCTTGTTCTATACATACAGATTCTAATATTTTGACATAATTACTGCATTTATTATTACATTTACATTTTTTTTATTTTTTTTTATTTTTTAACATTTATTATTATTACCTTTACCCTAATTATTAAATTTATAATATTACCTTTATTATTACATCTGTTGCATTTATATTTATTTCCACATTTACTACTTCCATTATTACATTTACTAAAGGCGAGTAAGGAAACATTCCAATCCAGAGACATTTAAGAAATTCACACTTAGGTTCGAACACGTTCCCACGACTCCGTAAGGGATTTTTTGACCAAGAATCTCATTAAAGGGTCTAACTTATAAGTACCTTCGCACAAATTAAAATTATCTACTTTTTCTATACACACAGATTCTATTTTTTCTTTTGACATAATTATTACATGCTATAGATTGGGAATCAAGTAAGGTACTTTATAAATGTAATAATTATGTCAAAAGAAAAATAATAGAATCTGTGTGTATAGAAAAAGTAGATAATTTTAATTTGTGCGAAGGTACTTATAAGTTAGACCCTTTAATGAGATTCTTGGTCAAAAAATCCCTTACGGAGTCGTGGGAACGTGTTCGAACCTAAGTGTGAATTTCTTAAATGTCTCTGGATTGGAATGTTTCCTTACTCGCCTTTAGTAAATGTAATAATGGAAGTAGTAAATGTGGAAATAAATATAAATGCAACAGATGTAATAATAAAGGTAATATTATAAATTTAATAATTAGGGTAAAGGTAATAATAATAAATGTTAAAAAATAAAAAAAAATAAAAAAAAATGTAAATGTAATAATAAATGCAGTAATTATGTCAAAATATTAGAATCTGTATGTATAGAACAAGAAGATAGTTTTAATTTGTGGGAATGTACTTATAAGCGGACCCTGTAATAAAATGCAGGAGAACGGTATCTAAACTAGGTGCGAATTTCTCTGGATTGTTTCCTAATCGGCTTTTTTCATTCGTTTTTCGGTTTATAAGTTCTGTATAATAAACAATAATGTAATAACCAATGTAATAATAAATTTATAATTTCTGTAATAAATAATTATGCAATATTAAATGTAATAAAATTAATAATAAATTCAATAATTATGTAAGAAAAATATAATAGAATCTGTATGTTTAGAACAGGAAGATAGTTTTAAATTTGCGCGAATGTACTTAATGAAAATGCCCTTCAGGTGTCGGGAGAATGGGATCTAACCTAGGTGCGAATTTCTTAACGGTCGGTCCCTAGACTGTTTTTCCCTCTTGTTTTGGTTCATTCGTGTTTCTGTATCCACCCGAGGAGGATGCCAGTGGGCGTCGAAACTGTCGTGGAAATAAACTCTGTCTATTAGAGTGGGTTTTTATTTTCGTACAAATGAATGTTTTTTGTTCATATTCCTTTAAATTTACACTATCATCAGTAAAACTTAAGAAAAAAACAAAACGCACCTTTTTTTTTAATTTACTGCCAACCCCACCAATGAACGATTGCTAAAACTCGAACACACACACACACACGTCAAAATTTATATTCCTTAAAATTACTCACTCTCACCCAATATAAATAGCAAGAAGTAATGCCAGATAGTTTCAGCATGTCAAAAAAGTATGAAATAAGTAGGAAGGGTAGAAAAAGTAGGAAAACGTATAAGAGTAGTAGACAGCTGCCCTAGCATGAATATTAAATATATTAAAAAAATTTGATTAATTTTTAATAAACATTATTAAGACTTCTTAAATTATATTAAAATTAATTTTAAATAAATTTAATTAAATTATGAATATCTCTGAAATTGTTAAAATATAATAGGCAGAAAACCTTCTTTGGACATATCCTACGACCACAGTAACTCCAGTTGATGATGATTAACAGTAATTTATTAGTTTAATTTATAATATATTAATTACATATCAATAATACTTTAATATAACCTATCATGGTACTATTCGGATTTTGAATATGGTATACTTTCCTATCCCTCATTGCTCCTAACTATTAAAAGTGTAATGAAAAAGAGTCGTCGAAAATATTAGCTATCCTCTAGGGCAGTGGTTCCCAACCTGGGGTCCCCGAACCCCTGGGGGTCCGCGAAGGTAGTACTGGGGGTCCGTGAGCTTTCAATATTTCGAGAGGCTCCGATGGAAATCGTACATTTACCCACGATAAGGGCGCTTAGGCTAAAATTTCAAGTTTCCTTGCTCTTGGCTGGAATTATTAATACTTTTTTTAATAGGCTGTATTTTAATTGCATACTCTCTTATATGTCGTATATTTGATAGTGAAAAATGAGAAAACGAGTTAATTATTAGTTAATAAAAACAGTTTGTTTGGTAGACGGAATCTTTCAAAAACATGGGGTCCGTGGGAAAAAAATAAAAATAAAAGGGGTCCTTTGTGGTGAAAAGGTTGGGAACCACTGCTCTAGGGTAGTAGGGGTGACCAACAGGCGGACCACGATTCGAACCCGGACGGCCAACGGAATTTTATTGGGACTACCAGGAATAAACCGATTAGCCTATATGATTTTATTTCAAAATATAAGCACATTCTGATATTTCGGGAAAAAATCAGTCTTTATTCTTTTTGTAAAATTTAATTTTAGTTTTCATTCAGGTGATTAAAAGTGATGATTTTAAGTTCATTTCGCTAAAATAATAATACAGTATTCACATTACGAAAACACCGTGAAAAAATATAAGAAGTGTGGATATGGGGACTTTGGTAGAGATACAATTTAACGATGCTATAGCGTTTGCGACATGCATTTAACTTGTGCGCCAAAATGTGTTATAGTTTTCGAGTTTCATTCGGGCCAAACGTACCTTTGGAATGAGCAATTTTTATAGGCTCTATAAATGTACCCGAGAGTTCAACTAACTTAACCTTTATTAATATGGAGGTAAAAGGATCTTCTCTCTTATTTGGCCCAGACGAAACGGTGTAAAACGAACACATTAAATCTCATAAGTTAAATTTTGGCGCAAACGCCATGTCCCGACAAACATCTATGTGGATCAGGGAGAAAAACTAATTAGTGACTCCTACTCTAGAGTCTAAGCCTAACAAGCATTAATTAATATAAAATCTTTTATAATTTTTACAAGCATGTTATGTTGGATGTTTCTTTGTTTTTATAACCCTTAGCAAGTATTTTATTCTCTCTCTCTCTCTCTCTCTCTCTCTCTCTCTATATATATATATATATATATATATATATATATATAATATATATATATATATAATATAATAGGGTGTCTCTTATGGGTAGTCAAAAATTGAAATGTTGAATTATTTATCTGCGCCCCCTAAAATAGTTCCATTTAGCATAAAAACTAAAACTTGAAAGTTTGACACAAATTGGTTCATATTTAGGGGTCGCCCCGGCTAATAAAAATGGTGACCATGGCATAATAGCTCTGACATATGATTATGCTCATTATACACATAATTCCTTCCTTCTTTTTTTAGTTTGATTCGTTTTTTAAGTATAGGCCTTCTTATTTATCATTGATCCTTTTCTAACCTATCCTTGATGTTGTTATAATCCATCCTTTGGTCCTCAATCCTTCTTTATCCCAATCCTTTTTCTCCTATCCAAAATCCTTCCTGGCTCTTTTTTTATATACAATCAGCAATGAAGCATTGCTACAAAAAAAAAACCATTAGTTTATTATATAGAGATAAATTCAAAATGCCAGTGCTATTTACATACTTTAATTACTTTAATTAGCATTATTTCTTTATACAACATTTATTTAATATACAATGATTATACAATATGGTGTATTTTAAGGTGCGACCTCATTGATGGTTATTTTTTAGAAGAACAGTTTTTGATGGAACTGGGTGACTCTGGCGGTGTTTTGCAACAATTTGGAGCAGGAACTGGAGCTGCTCTTCCCCCACTGTCAATTTCTTATTCAGCTCTTGAACTAAAGCTACTGCACGTTCTGCCCGGTCATTTACAACAGATAGAGCTGCAACAATAGCTCTGGCCCTTAAATATTCACAGTTGGATGTCCAAGTGCTGGGTGCCTTGTTCAGAAATCCTTCTGGCAAATTCAGCTTAGTAAAGAATTCTCTAGTATTTCTTGTAACAAGTTGGTGTAGTCCTTCACCAGAGCAGAAGGTCGATTCAGGAATCCGAGGACGCTTGGGTGGTCTATCAGTGGACTCATCTTCTAATGCCTTTACCATGCGTTTCTTTACATCTGTAGTAATTCGCTCATCAAAGAAAGCAAGACAACTGCTTCTTCAGACAGGTACCATAAGTGGTTAGAGAGCTTTTTTTTAGTTGCATCAGAAATCTTTTTGTTAGGATAATTAATCAATGACCTCATAAGGAGCCAGTCATTAAATGGGGTTTCAATAGGGAGTGAGGATGTTGTCCAAGCCTTCATATAGATGAGAACAGAAAAAAGGGAAAGATCTCGAATTCCTCGTTCTTCAGTCTTAGTCATCTTGAACTGGTTTCGAAAAAGCCACATCTTGATAGAATAGAGCGCTTTGGACATCCAGCGAGCTCGATGCATGGCACCTGGTGCACGAAACTTGATGCCTTTATTGGGGACACCTCCAAGAAAGATGATGGACAGATCCAAAAGTTCTTGATAGTCATCCCGTAGCATAGGTGCCTGGGATCTAGCAAACTGAATTAGTTCAGTTTTAGACTGGATAATTGCTTCTTTAGTAATCGTGTCTGTCTCACCTGTTTGGAACTGGCTTTGATCAACAGAAGTCCAATTGTCACGAAAACGCTTAAAGATCAATATCTCTGGACCAGTTGATGTAGATCCCAATGCTGCTTCAAATGTTTAAACAGGTTGATCTTGTCTTATCAAGCAATATTTTCAGCTACAAACTTGACAATTATCTCTAATATATTCATTTAATTGAATTCATCATAAATATGATTAATTAATTAAAAACATAGTTTAGTATACTTGACAACTGCTAGTAATTTCAAATATTAATTGCATAAATAATAGCTATATTTTATGAACTTTAATAAGCGGGGGCGACCTCTAAAAATTGTTCAATCCAAAACAAATTTTATATGTGATGTATTTTCAACAATGGAACTGGTTGAGGGGGCGCAACCTAAAAAAATCAACACTTCGAAAATAAGAGACACCCTAAATTATATATATATTATATATATATATTATATAAATTATCCATATTTTATTTGAAGTACAAAAGCCAAAAGGAAGTTATGAAGCCTATATGCTGTTGCTTGTGATCTAAATTTAATTAAAAACCTATTCTTTATATTTCAACTATCCATACAGAATATTCGGAAATGTTTTTACAACACAGAACAAGTAATTTATTAAAATTACAGTATTGTGCAAATTAATGTGAACAGGACAAAAAAAAAAAATTAGAATTTTCAGTAAAGAGCATATTATTTTGAAGACGGGAACAAAACCTTAATATTTGATATAGCTACCTTTAACTTTAATAACGTCTTGAACACACTTTGCTATAGAATATACCAGTTTTTCACAGATTTTCTTTAGTTCTTCATCATGAAACCCGACTTGGATGACAGACGCGATCACTTTTGCTTTAGTTGTACAGTCCAGTTTTTGAAGTCGAGTCTTGCACGTGTCCCATAGATTTTCGATTGGGTTTAGATCTGGCGAGTTTCCCGACCAGTCTAAACAACTGATATTGTTCACCTTTAAGAACTCCTTAACACATTTTGATATATAGTATGGAGCCAGATCCTGTTGGAACCCCCCCCCCCCCTTTGGGAACAATTTCTGCAGCTCTGGTTTGCCATGCCGTTCTACAACCTCAATATATCGCTTACTATTCATCATGCCTTCCACAGGCACTACTAATGAGCCAGTTCATCGTGCAGAAAAACAACCCCAGAACATTTTCTTTTCTGGGTGTTTCAGTTTGGTTATTTTAGAACTAGTTGCGGGTTCACCAGGTGAATGGCGTTCAAATCGATTTTGTTGACCTTGAACAAGAAAAATGTCTCCTCTGAAAATAATACATTGTACCAATTTTTTGACCAATCAGCATATTTCTTGGTTTACACATAGCGTTTTGTCTTCATTATTGTCGTTAGCAATTGTTTTTTCCACAGGTTTCTCGGCTTTGCGTCCCACCGCCAGCAATCGACGTCTTAACAGTTGATGATGATGATACCTGGATACTTGATGCTGCCAATTCCTGGTTGAGCATGTCACTAGTTTTTGGGATCCTGCTTGTTCATTCGTATTAACTTTGCATCATCTCTGGGTGGTTTTCCGTTTTCTTCCGCATTTGCATTTCTTTGATAAGGATATTGAGGCCATTGTTTGTTTCTTCTTAATAGGTAATCTTATTGACTGCTCCCACACTAACTTTAACTGCGTTGGCAATTTCTTTGTGAGCGATGTATGTGCATGCAAGGTAATTATTTTACTTCTTTTTCTTGGTGTAATGAGTGACAAGAATAAACTAAATTAGGCAAAAACTGAATGACAAGCTCGACTTCAAAAGATGCTGCAATAATGTTTCAGGTAATACAATAATGTAATGTATACCATAAAATAATTAAACTTGTTCATAAAATTACATTTAAAAAGCTTTCATATTTTTTCATTAAAAACAATGAAAAATCATATTTTTTATTCCATGTTCACATTAATTTGCACAATACTATACTTATTTTTCTACGTAACTCAATTCTTTATTCCATAAAAAGTCTCTTTTGCAACATTATATAGATATAACCCTAACCAACACGAATTCTGAGCAGAAAGAACTTTCTTATCGGAACTCGCTGACCAACAACCAAGAAAGAATTTTGGAAATTGTGCCAAAGTAAAACTACAGATGTAATATATAGTGACAAATGTGTCATGGAATTCTTGTCGACAAACTTAAGAGGTATTAGAGGTAAATTTGGTGTCTGGATCTTTAATTTTCTAAGTCAAAGATCTGAGAGAGTAGTGGTTAATTGAGTTAAATGCATAAATTAACCAACCATGAAGAAGCAGTTTTAGTCCTCTTATTAACATAATGCGTACAGATATAAACGAAGACAATATCTTTGTGTAGTCGTATGTAGAGGACATAAAAATCTGCAAAGTAATCAATAACAAAGCGAACGATGATTAACTGCAGAATGATGTTAACACACAATATGGGATGAAGAAAATAATATGGGCTTCTGTGACGATAAATTCCAGCTCTTATGATTTGGTGATAAAGGAATCATAAGAAAATAGTTACCAAACAAACGGTGGTAACACAAATACAATAATACCGAAACACCAAATTACAAATTTAGGAGTAAGAATGTCAACAGACGTAGAATTCAAGTAACACTACTACATTAAAACAGTCATTAGGAAAAAAAGTAATGGTAATCATATGGAAGAGTTTTCAGAGAAGAACAAATATCATGCTGAAGATGTGGAAGGGTTTGGTACTTTCAGTAATGCGCACTGTTCTGTTCTTACAAGCCCATACAGAAAAAGAAATATTGCAAATGTTGAACCCCTACAAAGAACAATCACGTCCAAATCTCAACTTATATTGTTTGGAAGGAAGTGGAAAAGGATACGTGATAATGTGTGTAAAGCACTTGAAAAATTGCAAAAATGAAATAAAATATAATGGAACGACGGGACATTAAGCTCTGAGAACAAAGACGGAAAACACACTTGTGCGGTATGAGGCTATTTAATATCCTACCGAAGGAGCTGGGAATACAGGGTTTCTACTCCAAGTTTTGAAATGAAGCCATTTTAAATATATATATATATATATATATATATATATATATATATATATATATATATATATAACGTAAAGAACGCTTGTATAGAAGACATTCCGCAAGATGAGGAGGGAGAACGAACAAATGAAAAAATGAGGTAACCACCCGGGAATCGAACCCGGGATCTTCCGATTGCCGGTCAGATGATAACCATTACACCATACATCATTACATTACACCATGGTGTAATGGTTATCATATCTGACCGGCAATCGGAAGATTCCGGGTTCGATTCCCGGGTGGTTACCTCATTTTTTCATTTGTTCGTTCTCCCTCCTCATCTTGCGCGGAATGTCTTCTATACAAGCGTCGTTCTTTACGTTAATTATACTGCGTGTTCTTTGCAGTTGAAAATGTGTATATATATATATAATAATAATAGGAGGGGGAAACACTCATTTAGAATGCTTCTTGTACACAGAACATGTCAGGCATTCAGATGGAATGCCAGCAGCTTCTATTCTGCTCAAAGAGGCAATATGCGCAAGATAAGAACATACAAAATTTTTGATGCCGAAGTCACCAACACTTCACCCAAATGCTTGAAGAACATATGGTGCTTCAGACATACACCATACGCGTGTACCTACGTCTGGTATGATCTACACATAAGGTGAGATCTACACATCACATCACACGATACACGTTTGTAATTTACATTATTTACTCATTAGTAAGTAATTGTTATTATAATGAATAAAGCCATTTTAAAGCTCCCCACACTAAATGAAGCCATATTAAAGCCAATTTAAAGCTTTTAAAGCCCTAGTGGCAATCTTGCTGGGGAACCGAAAAAATACTAATTTAGTTACATTCAAGGAACAACTTTATAAATACCAAGCGAACTCCCTGACACAGATCTGCATGGAAGGTTATGAAAAGAGAGGGAGGAGGGGTGGGGGGGAATAGAAGAATAAAAAATCCTTTATTCTTCAACAATAAGAAGGTATTGCAAAATGAAGTTACACACGAGATGTTCATAAAAGAATGAAATCAAGAATGATGAGTTGATAAATTCATAAAAGAATGAGGGGGAAGAGTTGAAAGTAACACTCCATCAAATCTTGCAAATGAAGAGATGCTGCCAGGGTAGTTTGGTCAAAGTATTCATCAAAAGGATTTAAATTACCAAATATTACATCTCACACTGTTCAGATAGTCAAATGTCTCAAAAATAACAACCCATCTTCCAGCTGCCAAATACAAACGCGATACTACCAGTAGAAATACGATGGAACATACCCGCAGCATGCCAAAAGACATCTGCAAAACTGACCCACTTTAATCAGTGTTTGTCACCAACACACAGGTTACGGTTATGTTATTTCAAGTAAAGTGAGTGACATTAATTTGAAAAAAAATGCAGAAGAATTACCAAATATTTTGAAACCAACTGCAGTAGCAATAAGCGAGTTGCAAATGAACTTTACAAATACAAAAATAAGTGAAGCGGCTGAAATCTAGAAACAACTAAAAAGTCATTTAGAAGTCCTTCCAGCAGATTGTTTAAAGTTAGTAAACCAGATACGAAAAAGCATCTTACGGTGTTCATTTCTTAACTTGTACGCTTGATCCTCGCTTTCTTGGCATGACACTTACAAATGTGACTCTATGCAATTAGTGGAAATTGCTACAAGGCAAAATGGAGGATAAAGTCAAGCTGAAGTGATGCAGTTTTAAAGCAACTGTATCAACCCAGGGGTAGGAAGGATTTTTTCTTCATTTTAATTAGCCACTTTAAGATTAGAAATAGGCTTGGTGAGCATAAAACAGGAAAACTTGCGTTCCTGTATAAGGTGCAGAACCGAGGAATCAACACCAAAGATGATTAAAAGTACGATAAACTTTAGTTACAACAGTTTAAAAAACAGAAGCTAAAAGAAAAATGGAAGCGTTTTATTTCTGAAATTATAGTTGAAGTCTTAGTTGTGATAAAGTACAGTATAGTTAAGCATTTAGTATAGTTTAATAGCTATTATTACCCAAAGGGGAAGTACTTTTTCTAGTCGTGTTATGATACAAAGGTAAGGTTTGTTACCAGACCAGGCCTGCCAAGTCAAATTGCCTAATAGTTATAAATACCATACATTATGAAAGCTTAAACTATTAGTTTCTATTAATTTATTACTCTTTATCTCTCTATAAATAAAAAAAACTTTGCGCGTAGTTAAGCGGAGTAACGAATATCTCTTCCGCTCAGTCGCCTGTTATGATTGGCTGACTCGCATAAAGTGGGTGGAGCTAATGTCTCTCGCTCAGTCGCCCTTTTGGTCGGATCCATCAAGATGAGCGGCGTTAAAGATCATGAAGTGATCACGAGCACTACCCGTAGGGGCAGGGAGCCGAAGGCGCGGCTTGTTTTGTTTAAAAGGAAAATGTTACATAATTTTACATACAAAAAGGAAACAAATTTTAAAGGAAGTTTCATTTGTTTACCAGTCCAATACATATACGAGTAGTTGGACTAAAAACTTCATATTAATAACAATATTAAAAAAAGTTTTTATTATTTTATATTTCAACAAGTTTCTCCCCCCCCACCCCACCGCATCCCCGATCAACCCTGAATGATGCTGAGTGTTGGTCAGAAGACGATCCTGAATACTTAATAATTTATACGAAAGATAAAAATGCCCACAATTATTATTATATTATTATATACACTAGCTAAAGTGCATTTAACTAGACCTGCAGTGCTGGGGCTTTCGGCCTCGATAATTGGGGGGCCTCAGGCCCCCCAATTACTGGGAAGTCAATTATTTGGTCAATAAAACTATAGAAAAGAACGCAGCCATTAAAATCTTAAGCTTCACAAATCTTGATACAATGGGTTCGGATGTGAAGCTTAAGATTTTTTTTGTGGGCATAATTAATAAACCTTAAAAAGAACAGGACAAGAATAACACACAAAATACATTTGGCGTTAAAAACTCAAAGTAAAAAAAAAATCTTGCTACAGCTTTTAACATATACTGTATACTGAGGCTAGAATTTTCATCAAGATGTAGGAAATTCTTTCATCGAACAAGTGCCCTCAGCCTCAGGCAGGACCGCCTGAAGACTAACCAGAAGACTAACGAACAGAGCTGAGCAGTACATTGGAGAGGGTCAGTTTGGATTTAGGTCAAAATGCGGAACAAGAGAAGCTATTGGTATTATGAGAATGATGGGAGAGAGAGTGCTGGAACATGATCAGGAAATGTTTGTTTGTTTTAGTGACTGAAAAAGCTTTTGGCAGAGTCCAATGGAAGAAACTAATGAAAATATTGAAGAATATTAATGTTGACTGGAGGGACCGTAGGCTGATAAAAAATCTATATGTTGGGCAGACTGTGAATGTTAAGAGTTGCAGGAAGAGAATCGGGGCCCGAATTGGTTGAGAGAGGGGTCAGGCAAGGATGCTCCCTGTCCCCCGTGTTATTTAACATCTATGCGGAAGCAATGATAACACTGCCCAACAAAAAAAAATTTTTTGCTGCTGATTTAATTCTAAGACCTGTTTCTGGATAATATTGATGTGCTGATTTAAAAAATCACCTTAGATTTTGTCCATCACATCAGGTTTTGTGCAATGCAATATGCCTATTTTGGGTGATCCATGAAGGGCGCTTATCAAAATTGATGATTTTTGAGACCTGTTAATATTTTATCTGTGGAATACGCAAATTTGTGCATTAAATCTAAAGGTCATGTACAACATATTAAAATCTTGGGTATCTGTGATTTCCCCAGGTGTGAGCGTGACGTCATGATCTGAGAGAGATTTCCCATTAATATGGATTCATTTTTTGCTTATTTAAACACTTTTAATCACTTTGTGTGTCAATATTACCATTGTATATTAAAGTTCACTCCCTGCACAATTGTTTACTTTTCCATGCTGATTCTGAGTATGTAAAAACTTATTTTTTGAAAAGAAAAAAAAATTGGGCATAGCCCTGCCAAAATGCGATATCTCCAAAATATCCGTATTTGATTGCTCGAAAACCTGACGTGATAGGCAAAAACTAAGGTGATTTTTGAAATCAGCACACCAAAGTTACCTAAAAACAGGTGTTAGAATTAAATCAGCAAAATTGGTGTTGGGCAGTGTAATAGAAGCACTCTCAGATCTGGAAGAGGGAATCAGACAGTGGAAGGTAAATTGGTCAAATCTGTAAGGTTTGCAGATAACAAGGCATTTGTTTGAAGTACTGAGGAAGGACTGCAAAGAATGGTCAATAGCTTGACAACAACGGCGGAAGAATTCGAAATTAGACTACTTACAGGTAAACTCAACTTGAAACTGAAGAAAAGGTTAGTAAAAAGCTTGATATGGAGTGTGGTACTGTATGGAGCAGAAACATGGACACTGAAAACAACTGAAAAGAAACTCCTGGAAAGTTTTGAAATGTGGATTTGGAGAAGAATGCTAAAGATAAGCTAGAGGAAACACCAAAGTAATGAGGAGGTACTGCAACAGGTGGCGAGGAAAGAAGACTCATTAAGGTGATAAGAGAGAGACAGAAGAAATGTGTTGAGAGGAGAAGGATTGTTGAAGGAGGTGATAGAGGGTAGATATGAAGGTAGAAGGTCGAGGGGAAGGAAAAGGAAAGCAATGCTGGATGATTTGAAGGCAGGCAGGAGCTACCATGAGATGAAAAGGATAGCTCAGGATAGAACACTTTGGCGGGACACATGAGTTGGACCTGCCTGATAGGCAGAACACGATGGATGTTATATTTTCAGAAAGTCATTAATCCTTGAAATGCATTTATCTGCAATTTCTGAAAATAAGCTAATTCCTAAGATATACCATAATTACCATATGTCCCACAAAAAAGTACACCAACTTAGATTGTACTAACTCCTCCAAAAATGAGATATTTTGGATCTGTTTGTTTGATTTAATATAGCAAATTATTCTTTGTTAACGTTCAAATTTATTCATGTTTAAACAATTTAGTGTTTAAGCATCTGCTTTTAACTGAAGGGTACAACAAAATGGATTGTGCAAAATTGGTCGATGAAAAAATAATGTGTGTGCTATCGATGTAATGAAAGACAATACATAATAATAGATACTTTAACATAATTTAATAAGATACAAAGCAGATTTTTCTTTATTCCTTATTGCAAAAGTTATGCTTAGTTTCGTTTTCTTTCAACATGACCGCCATTCCTATCGATACAAATCTGGAGTCGAGCTCTCACTTCCCCCTCACTCTTTTGATAGATCTGATTGTCTTTTAACAAGTTGATTCCAGCTGTGATGCGAGTCCTCAAATCATCTAATTGATAGGTTGTGATGCAAATACTCTATTTTTCAAATGACCCCATAAAAAGTAATCACACGGGGTCAAGTCAGGGCTTCTGGGAGGCCATTCAATGTCATGGCCTGTAGCAATTACTCTTTGGTGGAAGACTTCCTGCAAGCGTTCCTTCACAATAACTCTCCTGTGAGCAGGAGCTCTCTTGCACCCACCAAATACGATTAAATCGGTTTCCATAAGTAATACGTATTTGTGGAAGGATTTCTCGGTCTATCATTTCTAGGTAAAGCTTCACCATTTAGATTACCGTCGTAAAAGACCGGGCCAATTACCGCACAGTCCTACCCAGAGAGAGTTTTTTGTCTAGAGTTATTCTTTTCGTAGATATGATTGTCAGGTGGATGATTTTTTGGTGCATACTGACGGCAGATTTGTCTGTTCACTAGACCATTCATAAAAAAGGCCGCCTCATCTCCAACCACTAATTGTTCCGTGAATCTTTCTGGTTTTTCAAGAAACCACTGGGCAAATCTTAGGCGGCGAGGTAGATCTCCTTCAATGAGTTGATGTCGAATTTCATTCTGTATGGGTACAAATTCAAATCCTCACGAACTATTCGAGAAAATGACATGCGTGAGAGTTCTGTACCATTTCGCCTGTGGACACTTTTGGATGTCTCTCTAATAAATGCCGAACATGCTGAATGTTCTCGTCTGTTCTTGCCGTCTTCGGATGGCCTGAACGTCCTTTGTTCAAATTGAGGACCGTTCTTCTTCTTTGTATTTCCGAACATTCTTCAAATTGTATGTTTAGTTGGAGAAGCTCTATCGGGAAATTGCAGTTCGAAGGTATTCTGAACTTGTTTTAAGCTTTTAGTTTGCAGATAAGTTGTGACCATGAGAACGCGCTGCCTTCGTGTAAACTGCATGATAAGGGTTTCAAAGTTATTTATAAATTTAGTAATTCAAATTCTTCATTTATATGTATGACTCGTATCTTAGATACAAAAGTTCGAATTATTTAAAAAAAATATTTGCAATATCCTTCGACGTAAAAGTAGCACATTGGTTAAAGCAAGAGGAGCTATCTGGCTGGGAGAAATGATCATTCGGCGCAACCCATTTTGCTGTACCCTTCAGTTAAAAGCAGATGCTTAAACACTAAATCGTTTAAACATGAATAAATTGAACGTTAACAATAATTTGCTATATTAAATCAAACAAACAGATCCAAAATATCTCAATTTTTGGAGGAGTTAGTACAATCTAAAGTTGGGTGTACTTTTTTGTGGCACATATGGTATAAAAGTGTCAAAAAACTTTTATACTGTGTTGCGTTGAAATTACATTCGATGTTACTGTTGTACTGAACATATTGGGCGACTTTTGTATCATGGAACTCATCATATAGTTTAGCTGTTTAGTTTGCAAATATGTAGCCTACAGTTTTCATTTTTGTCATACCGGATTTTTTCATGTGGAAATTTCTCACCACTTGAAAATGTGCTTCATCTCACTTCAAAATCGATGAAGAAAGACTAGTAGGACTCTCCATTTTATCTATTGAAGCCGAAATGGCTTATAATCTCAATCTGGAAGATATTGTTAAAGATTTTGCAGCAAAAAAAAGCAAGAAAAGTAGATTTTTAACTGTTTTATAGATATTTTATATTGCATTAGTAAAAAATAAAATTATAATAACGTTTTTTATTTACTTCTATACAAGGGGCGGCATTTTATTTTTTGCCTGAGGGCGGGAGATTTCCTAGACACAGGCCTGCCCTCAGGTGATGACAGTATTTTCATAAAATTTCGATGTTTGATCAAATATTTTTTGGTAAACTGATTTCTTGAAAATGATTTAATCGAAGTGGGTGACGCCATCTATTGGAGGAAATGTCAATTAAATACTATTTCAGTTCATTATCATTAACCTTGTGTAATTACATGCATATCAATTTTATGTTAATCGGGAACAACATACTAACAGCAACTTAAGTTTTAAGGTTACATATGAGGCACTCGGGACCACAAGCTGCCAAGCGCCAAAATTAAAAAATGGAGAAAAAAGGAGTTAAAGTTTGTCAACTTGCAAAATGCCATAACTTTTGAGCCAATAACAATATTTGATTGATTTCGACCATACGTACAGGTCCACAATCTACTCCCTGATTCACCCACGGGATAAAGGAAGGGTGGAGGAATATAGTGGTATAAATAACTCAATTCTGGCCCCACTGGTGGTCCGAAGCGCCTCATACATTAGAAATAAGTTTACCTTACGTCGTTGAGATTCGAACCGACGCTACTGAAGATTCGAATTTTGCGAGCCGCTACGTTACCCATTTGGCCATGAGAGATTAAAATATATTGGGAGAGTTTTGTAAATATATTCTTTCGTACTGGATTCAGTATGTATATTTTAATATGTATACTGTTTCTGTTCAAATATATACTGAACCTCCCGCATGTTACGGCATGCGGGAGGTGCCCCCTTGGGGCATTGGTTTCTGCGAGTATGTAGAGGAATTACGGCATTTGGAAGAGTGAAGTCCATGGTGTAGTGGTTATCGCGTCTGACCGGCAATCGGAAGATCCCGGGTTCGATTCCCAGGTGGTACTTCATTTTTTCATTTGTTGTTTTTTCTTTCTCGTCTTGCGCGGAATATCTCCTATACAAGCGTCGTTCTTTACGTTATTTATACTGCGTGTTCTTTGCAGTTGAATGTATATAATGTTACGGCATGCGGGAGGTGCCCCCTTGGGGCATTGGTTTCTGCGAGTATGTAGAGGAATTACGGCATTTGGAAGAGTGAAGTCCATGGTGTAGTGGTTATCGCGTCTGACCGGCAATCGGAAGATCCCGGGTTCGATTCCCAGGTGGTACTTCATTTTTCATTTGTTGTTTTTTCTTTCTCTCGTCTTGCGCGGAATATCTCCTATACAAGCGTCGTTCTTTACGTTATTTATACTGCGTGTTCTTTGCAGTTGAATGTATATAATGTTACGGCATGCGGGAGGTGCCCCCTTGGGGCATTGGTTTCTGCGAGTATGTAGAGAATTACGGCATTTGGAAGAGTGAAGTCCATGGTGTAGTGGTTATCGCGTCTGACCGGCAATCGGAAGATCCCGGTTCGATTCCCAGGTGGTACTTCATTTTTTCATTTGTTGTTTTTTCTTTCTCGTCTTGCGCGGATATCTCCTATACAAGCGTCGTTCTTTACGTTATTTATACTGCGTGTTCTTTGCAGTTGAATGTATATAATGTTACGGCATGCGGGAGGTGCCCCTTGGGGCATTGGTTTCTGCGAGTATGTAGAGGAATTACGGCATTTGGAAGAGTGAAGTCCATGGTGTAGTGGTTATCGCGTCTGACCGGCAATCGGAAGATCCCGGGTTCGATTCCCAGGTGGTACTTCATTTTTTCATTTGTTGTTTTTTCTTTCTCGTCTTGCGCGGAATATCTCCTATACAAGCGTCGTTCTTTACGTTATTTATACTGCGTGTTCTTTGCAGTTGAATGTATATAATGTTACGGCATGCGGGAGGTGCCCCCTTGGGGCATTGGTTTCTGCGAGTATGTAGAGGAATTACGGCATTTGGAAGAGTGAAGTCCATGGTGTAGTGGTTATCGCGTCTGACCGGCAATCGGAAGATCCCGGGTTCGATTCCCAGGTGGTACTTCATTTTTTCATTTGTTGTTTTTTCTTTCTCGTCTTGCGCGGAATATCTCCTATACAAGCGTCGTTCTTTACGTTATTTATACTGCGTGTTCTTTGCAGTTGAATGTATATAATGTTACGGCATGCGGGAGGTGCCCCCTTGGGGCATTGGTTTCTGCGAGTATGTAGAGGAATTACGGCATTTGGAAGAGTGAAGTCCATGGTGTAGTGGTTATCGCGTCTGACCGGCAATCGGAAGATCCCGGGTTCGATTCCCAGGTGGTACTTCATTTTTCATTTGTTGTTTTTTCTTTTCGTCTTGCGCGGAATATCTCCTATACAAGCGTCGTTCTTTACGTTATTTATACTGCGTGTTCTTTGCAGTTGAATGTATATATATATATATATATATTAGGGTGGTCCACAGAATGGGGTAAAAAATCGAAGTTCAATTTTTCTCCTCCCAGGCTATAATCTGGTTCCTTTTAGCTAAAAAATATTTCATGTAAAATTTAAGGCAAATCGAATAACTTTTAGGGTGGCTCAAAGCTGTTTTTTGTATACCATTATGCCCTTTATTAATATAGTGAGTAATTAAAAGAAACATTATTTACAGATACATTAACTAATGATTTTTTTCTTTCAGATAGATTTATTAAATTTACAGGTTTTGCAATGTCAAATAAACGTACATTTTACTTAATGAAAAAGTCAGAGGAAACAATCACTGGAGCCAAGCTGCCTTCCCGTGGCCAGGTCCTCCGCATGTTCCTCCACCATCATCAAGTCTTGAAGAAGAAGATCAAACCTAGTTCAGAAGCTGTTTTTGAAGAATTGCGTCTCTTCTGGGAGAGAGCCCGAATCCCTACTCAAAGGAAAGACCACGTTCTTCACAAAATTCAGGCTCTACACTTGGAGTGGAAAGCGATTAAGAAGAATGCTGGGAGGAAAAGCAACTCTCAGTTAGAAAAAGAGAGAACCTTTCAGGAAGAAATGGAGAACCTATTTGATGTCGCCCATGCTGATGCCTTTACCTTAATCAAAAATGAAGAAGACCGGCAGTTCTTGATCCAGCAAAGGAAAGCGGGACGAGTGGGATCAATGGTCTCTGCAGATATGGTGACTGACAAGGCAGAAAAGAGAGCTGCTGAGAAGCAAATGAAATTGGTAAATAGGAAGCGGAAAGCTGAAGAAGAAAAATATGCTGCTTCACAGGAAGTTATGCTAGATCAGGGAAGTTCTTCTTCTGAGTCTTTATGTAAGTCAGAAAGAGAAGATGAAGATTACCTTATAATCCCCCATCTACCAGCGGACCAACTCCACCAAAGAAAAAGGCAGCAAAGAATATCATATCTCCTGAATTGGCTGCTGCTCTGGACAGGACTGGCATCAGTGACAGGAGGGCCACCTTTGTATTAGCTGAAACTGCATCTAGCCTTGGTCAAGATCTTTCAGAGGTGAACATCTCTCGTCTTCAATCAAAAGGCACCGAGAGAGGCATCGAAGGCAAATAACCCATGCCATTAAAGCTAGCTTTACTCCAAGTATTTCGATTGTCCACTGGGATGGGAAGTTGATCCCTAATCTACTTGCCAAAAATGAAAAGGTAGACAGACTCCCAGTCCTTGTCTCTTCAGTTGAATCAGGTGATTCAAAACTGCTTGGTGTCCCAAACTACCAAGTGGAACAGGGGAAGCTCAATCAGCTGCAGTGTATAATCTTCTTTCCGAATGGAACATAGATAAGTCAATAATCGGAATGTTATCAGATACTACAGCATCAAATACAGGAACAAACAGGGGAGCATGCGTTCTTCTGGAACAGAAACTTGGTCGACCACTCTTCTATTTTGCCTGTAGGCATCATTGCATGGAAATCATGTATGGAGGAGTGTTTGAAGCAGTCCATGGTTCATCTTCTGCCCCTGAGCCACTTTTGTTCAAAAGGTTCCAATCTATGTGGGACTACATTGATTTAAAAACCTTCTCTACATCACGGATGATGATGAGATGAAGGAGCAAGTTGATCCTTTCAGAAATGAAATAATTGCCTTTGCCAAAGAACATCTGGCCACTGGAAATTTTCGAGATGACTATAAAGAGTTTTTGGAACTTTCTTTGATCTTTCTTGGTGAAAAAATTGAAAGTTACACATTCAACGTCCTGCTGGCACGCACTATGCAAGGTGGATGGCTAAAGTTATCTATGCCATCAAAATGTCGCTTTTTCGAAATCAAATCACCCTGACTCCTCGAGAGAAGAACCTGAAAACCCTTACCCTTTTTGGAGTCCTAATCTACTTAAAAAGCTGGATCACTGCTCCTATTCCATCACAAGCTCCGAAGAATGATCTGGATCTTATCCAAAAGTTAAAGGACTATCATCACCAGAAAGTGGCCAAAGCAGCTCTCAAGAAATTTGAAAACCACCTATGGTACTTATCAGAAGAGCTGGTGGCCCTTGCTCTCTTCGATCAAACTGTTGCACCAGACACCAAGGGAATCATGGTCCAGTGTATGAGGGAAAAGGAGGGGTCATTAGACTTCTCAAAGAGAAGAAGACTCAAGGAATGCAAAGCAACACTGAAATTAGAAACTCTTGCCACAAAGAACTCATTAAAGCTTCTTAAGGCCCTACCGATCAATATTAGTTTTCTTGATGATGACCCCAGCACCTGGGAGGAGAATGAAAACTTCCAAGACGCTAAAAGAATCATAGGAAACATCAAAGTAGTTAATGATCATGCTGAAAGGGCAGTAGCTCTCATTCAGACCTTCAGCGGAACTCTGACGAAAGGAGAAGATCAACTCCAGTTTCTCTTAAGTGTGGTGAATGAGCACCGAAAGAGGTTTCCTGATTCTAACAAGTCCACAATCTTAGCTGGGCAACAATGAGTGGCCTGGTCAGCCATGATAACCCCGCCAACAAACGGATAATACCCATATATATGGGGGGGACCCAGAAGCCATGAATGTGGACTTCTGGGGGTAGTTGAGCCACCTCTAAATATTAATCGATTGAACCCAAATTTTGCTCAGAGAAGTTTTTTGGGAAAAGGAACCTAATGAAACCCTGGGAGGAAGAATTTAAAATACTTCCATTTTGTGGACCACCCTAATATATATATATATATATATATATATATATATATATTATATATATATATATATATATATATATATATAGGGTGTCCCGTAAGTCTGGAACCATAGGACAAAATGGATAAAAACGGCAATAAAAACGCCAAGAGACTTTTGGGGACTGTTTGTGAAATGAGCGAGGATGGTAGCGGCTGTATCATCGTCGGTGGATGCCTCGGAGGTCCACTGCGTGGTTTATCTCCTATGGATCCCGTTTCCCTGAACTTTGCTACAAGTTTGCCGACACAGCTGTGTGTTATCGGCGCGCGGTCCGGATGTAATCAGTTAAATTCCTCAGCGACCTCCCTCTGACTCCGATTTCCTACGAGCAGAATTACCTGCCTGGATGCGTTCTTCCTTACTCAAGACATCATGGGCACTTGCATAAACGGAAAAGCATGAATTACTTATTTTACCCTATGGTTCCAGACTTACGGGACACCCTGTGTGTATATATATATATATGAAAATTATTTCACGAAGGTAACACGTGAAAAATATTTATGATGAATAAAACCACGAAGGAAAGGAAACACAAAATGGTGCTCAAGCGCTTTCGTCTAATGACATCCTCAGGAACACTGAAGTATGTTTTTTATATATATCGAAACCTGACCATAGGCAGAAATGTGTTAAAACCCGGACAGAGTTCTAGTATAAATTTGTATTTTTATAATCCATTTGATCTTGTGCTAAAAATCGATTAACTTTTAATTTGCATTTATTTTTTTATTTTTTTATATATATCGAAACCTGACCATAGGCAGCATTGTGTTAAAACCCGGCAGAGTCCAGTATAAATTTGTATTTTTATAATCCATTTGATCTTGTGCTAAAAATCGATATTTTTCCTTACAATCTGTACGCCTCATTGGTAATCCTTTAAGGTTTTAATTTTTAATTTTTAATTATTTTTACTTCTCTGTTTTATTGTATATATATGTATGTATGTATGTATGTATGTATTTGTATATATAGATATGTATGTATATATATTATATGTATGTGTGTGTGTGTGTGTATGCATGTTATTTATTTTTCTTTTTTCTTTCTGTAACCTATATATAGGCTTAACCTTTTTATATACTTCAGTGTTCCTGAGGATGTCATTAGACGAAAGCGCTTGAGCACCATTTGTGTTTCCTTTCCTTCGTGGTTTTATTCATCATATATATATATATATATATATATATATATATATATATATATATATATATATGAATAAAACCACAAAGGAAAGGAAACACAGAATGATGCTCAAGCGGTTTCGTCTAATGACATCCTCAGGAACAATGCAGTAAATAGAGTTCGAGACTATATATAGGTCACAAAAAAAAAAAAAAATATATATAAATAAATATAGAAATAAAAATTGTGGGAGGAGCATACAAATTTATAAGGGAAAACTACCAAAGTTTTAGCACTCTGCCCTTCTTGTCTAAATCCGTTCTGAACGAATTCAAAACAACAGGATCAAGTTGAAAAAGACCTTGGCTCATGTTAAAGTTATTTGTAAGTTGGATAATAGTAGATTCAAGAATATTTCTATTAACAATGTTGCTAGAGTGAAACAAAACTGAAACATTATTCCAATCAATACAGTGGGATAACTCTGACGAATGGACAAAAAGGGCACTGGACAACTGTCCCGTTCTAACAGAATATTGATGCTGTTTTACACGCGTGTGCAAATCCTTTCCCGTCTGACCAATGGAAAAGGAATCACATTGTTTACAACCAATTTCATAGATAATGCCTGAATTATTGGTAGGGCTATTTTTTACTGATATTTTTCACAATATTGTTACATGAAAATACTACATTAATATCCAAAAGTTTAAGTACATTAGCAATGCCTAAAAAGCCCGGGAAAAATGGAAGTTCTAAAATATTCTTTGACAAAGTGCGAGTGTTATTATTCACACGATAGAAGGTTCGTTTTGCCTTAAGACAAGTCTCTCTCTCTCTCTCTCTCTCTCTCTCTCTCTATATATATATATATATGATGAATAAAACCACGAAGGAAAGGAAACACAGAATGGTGCTCAAGCGCTTTCGTCTAATGACATCCTCAGTGTTCCTGAGGATGTCATTAGACGAAAGCGCTTGAGCACCATTCTGTGTTTCCTTTCCTTCGTGGTTTTATTCATCATATTTTTTCACGTGTTACTTTCATGAAATAATTTTCATATATATATATAAGGCATGGGGACGAGGTCTCGAGGCCGAGGACATACATTTTTCAAAGGCCTCACGATTGTTAGACTGAAGGTATTTGCACCCAGAGGTGTGATATTCGGATGCAAATAACGAATGCGGTATTTGCACCTCTGGTGCAGATACTCGCTTCGAAATCTTTTACGAATAAGCTCCTCCATACTTTGGGAAGGCTCAACAATCTAGCCTAGCCGAGGCCTAAAGCTCTTCCAAAGGTAACCAACCATGGCCTCACACTAGCCTGTATCTTCTTTTTTTGAAATCCATAAGAAAAAAAAGCAAGATTCTACTCGAAATTAATAACAAAGACATAGCTCACTTCACTTACCTAATAAAAGGGAATTATTAAGCATTAATCAGGTTCATCTATCACGTAGCCACACCACAAACCGACACGAACGCTGTGTGTTTACTAGGGATGCACCGGATACCGGATATCAAGTATGATCCGGCCGGATACCGAATAATTAATTAACATTTTAATCACATTTTGTTAATAAAAAACTTCACATTTCAAGTTTGTGTGTGTACTTGATTATTTTATTATGGCTAATGCCAGACGAAAAATATGAAATTATTAAAAACAATGAAAAATATAACTATATTTTCACACAGTTATATTTATCACACATTTATCATTTACAATTAATAGTTACATATAAAGAAAGAAAATGTTGTCATAATATATATATATATATATATATATATATATATATATATATATATATATATATCTATAAAGCTCATGTCTTATTTTCGGTTTATGGATTTTTTTATTGAATAAACAAAATTTCTAATCTGCATTTTTTTTAGGAGAATAATGATTTTGTAAAATTAATATGAACCATAAAAGTTTATTAAACCACTAGTTCATTGCAAGTTTTAAAATTTTATGCCTTAAGAATATATGATCCGGCCAAATATCGGTATCCGGCCATTTCTTGATACGGCCGGATTATCCATCTGGTAAAAATAAAAAGCCAGATATCCGGTGTCCGGTTATATTGTGATCCGGTACATCCCGTGTTTTTACACTTGCCGGGTCACACAGTCAGACACAGTTGCCAGAACGAGATTTGCTGGGTACCATACATTAGCCCAATAACTTTTTATTTCTCATTTCATACAGTTCTTATTTTTCATTTTAATATACTGGCAATATTTCAAGTATTTATGATAATATGGAAAGTTATGATGTGAAGATGATCTTGCAAAATATTTCAAGATTGTACTAACTCAATGAGTGTTGATCATATTTCTGAATGGCTACAATTACACTGTTCAACAATAATTTTGTCTCGGGAAAAGTTTTATGTCATTATTAGGGCAGTCAAAAGTTGACCGAAAAAATTAAGAAAGTTGACCTTACGAATTGAAAAAATTGACTTATAAAGTTGCCTTTACTTTCAATAATAAAAACGATACTTTAATTACTTATTCTTGCTCTTCTACATCAGTTGACCGATTGTGGTAAATTATGAAGTATTTGCCGACATTTTCTGGCAAAAAATTGCGATCCTTACTTAATAATTTATTAAGCATGGAGAAAGATCTCTCTACAGCGACAGTTGTTAGTTGACATTGCAAAAGCTGACCATAAACTGTTGGTGAGATTTCAGGTCTACTGAGGTTAATTATTTCACAAATACCATTTGTCTTGAGTCTTGTTTTCAATGTATTGTTTGACTGAACACATATCTTCGCCAAGGTTGATAGAAGAAATGGTTTCATATGCCTCTCTAATGGTGCAATCAGATGCTTCCATCCTAGTCACTAAGCTAGCAATCAAACTATAATTCATTTTGATTGACATTAGTTGCTTTGGCAGTTTTTCATTAGCAACACTCTCTTTAGCCTTCTGAACAATGATTCCTTCATCTTCAAAATTTTCCACAATTGTCTTCACATTTGGAAAATTGTCTGCATAATAAAAAGCAGCGTTCAGCCAGCTTGCCCAACGTGTTACAATCGGTTCTGGAGGAGTTCCTATTTCAGCAAACAATTCCTTCCTTCCAATTTTTAGTTATTTTAATTATTTATTCCAAAAAATTGACTTTATTTACCATCATTGCTATTTTTTGACCTAACAAAAGTTGACTTTTGGTTGACCTATTAACTTTGGTAATATACCCCCTACAGGTGTTTTTATTGCATTTTCAGTCGTTTCAGCGAAAAGTGCCCCCATAGGAAACAATTTGACTTTATTGACTTTTGACCGCCCTAGTCATTATTATAGTTTTTAACGCTGATTGCAAAAATGGTCTTATTATTGGTAATTTTTTACTATCAGTCCAGCCTCTGGAAACTGAAAATAAAGTTTACCATAAGACTCTTTATATTTTTTTAAACAACTTTTATTAAGTACAATATGAAGGCAAATGCCGATTAAAGCTATAAAATTAGTTAGAAATTATTGTTTTGAGCGATAAAATCGCGGATCATGTTTTTGGGAGTGATAAAATGGCTGATCCCACAAAGGTTAGGAAGGTACCGCTAACAAAATGGGGGGGTTTGACCTGAACTCATAAGATTTTAGTGTCACGATGGCGTCGGTTTGCGATGGTTGTAATTATTCAGTGTGTTTAGCTTCATGCAAATTTTTTGATGATGAAGAGGCTGCATTTAATTTTTATGTAGAACACGGTGTATTGCTAAAAGAATTTATTTGCCCTAAGAAAAACAAGGAAGGTATTGTTTGTGGTAATAAGTGTGTGTTCGATAAAAACAAAAGCATTTCGTTGCCATAGGTCGTGATAAGAAACGAAGGGGAACACGCATAAGAAATATATATATATATATATATATATATACAGGTAAGAGTAGTACCTAACATTAGGTTAGGTTAGTATAGTTTTACGGTGTATATAATATATACAGTGTTCGTTTTACTACATATATGTAAATGTGTATATATATAATATATATATATATACACCTTTTAGGTCACTCATGTTGGCTGTTTCTACAATTTCCATAATTTATATATCAATGGATTCGTTTTTACATCGCGAATGCGCCCTAGATAGTCTCTACTGAAGGAATTACCCGCATTTTAGGGTATTTTTTCACACTTATACCCCAAAACAAACTTCGTGTCCTTAGTTTTGGGCCAGTTCCCTCACTTGAGACTATCCAAATCGCATTCCTGATGTAATAACGAATCCATTGATCTATAAATTATGGGAATTGAAGAGACCGGAGTGATAGTAAAAAATTACCTTATTATTTTCCTATCACGTGTAGTTTTTGAGAAATTTCCATTTTTGGTTTTGGAAAAAATATTCAATTTTTGTAGTAAAAGCTGTTCATTTATTTTATTATCTCACAATTCTGACACATGTGATGTTTGTCTTATTACGCCGTGTGTATTGCTACTCTTATAGCCTGTGTGATGTTAATATTTTTTTAATATTTTGTATAATATTTAATTATACCCAATATATAATATTATACATATTACATACAATATACAATAATTGTATAATATTTTTTAAGACCATGGAAACTATGCGTGATGCCAAAATGAAAACATTTTCGGAATCAGCAGCGTCGACTTCATAGAGACCAAGCTTTGTTTGTTGCCGAGACAGAATAAAAGTAAAATTTTGTTGTTCAATATTATTAGCGACTCTAGGCGAACATTGCAAACAGAACTACATTTGGAGATGCCTTATTTTTTTTAAGTTTGCATTTTTATGTATCTTGACGATAAGAAATTGTGATCTTAAAGTTTACCAAAGATCATTAATATAATTGTAGCTTATACTGTATGTGAAAGATTTTTCTGATGTATGGTAGGCCTATAGGTATGAAGTTTTTATCACGCCATTACTATATAATTATATATCCGATAATAATACAAGGTGATCCGTTTGGGTATGGATAAAATAAAAACGCTGTGAGAATCTACCGAGAAGTGACTACAGCGCCCATCTGTTGCACGTGTGGTCATAAAATGTGGGAGTTTATAATAGGCTATGCCATCCGCTGCCAGACATACGAGCGCCATCTGCTGTCAGACTTATGAGACATATGCCAGTTTCGAAGATGGCGGCGAATGCACAACAACGTGCGAAGTGTCATTGGTTTGCTAAGTTTGAGAGTGTGACAGCGGTACAGCGTGAGTTTCGCCGTGTGTATGGTGTTCGAAAAAACTCCTAAATACGACTAAATAGGCAGTGGTACCGCACATTTGAAGAAACGGGGTCTATCACTAAACCACATGCAGGTGGTCGTAAGAATTAGCCTCTCGTTATGACCTCGGTCGTGTCCGGAAAAGGGGGGGGGGGGGTCATGTCGAAGACTAATTAAGTTTGTCACAATCTACCATCTTCGTGGGTAATATTTGCCAAATATTAAACTATACAATGTTACTGTTTCCATTTCACATCAATTTTATTTTATCCATACCCAAACGGATCACCCTGTATAATAATGATAATATTAAGAATATATTGGCACCTGATAGTTCAACATGTTATATATATAATTTGATTCAAGAGTATATTTGCACCTGATATTAAAGTAAATGAAAAAGACTGAAAAAATTATTTGCAAACAATATAACAATTTACATCTCAGCTATAATGCCGATATTAGCAAAATTATTGTTTGCATCCGATATTATATATTCATTTTAAATCATATTATTTACACGTTTATACGTTACAATTTACGACGGGCGAAAAACAAAATTATCGACGCTAGTAGCTAGTTATCAGTATACCAGGTGGTATTCTTCTCTAGTTTGGCCTATTTTTTTGTTATAGAAATAGATACAGTACAATAGTTTATACACATAAATAACACAAACACATTATATGAGCTCAGTTCAACTGATGGCCAACTGATAGATTGCTTTCCCACACTAGTTTTGCTATATTAAGTCAATTGGTCTACTGCTGACTGACTGAATAATATTTATATATCGCGACATATATAATATTTATGTACCTAACGTCACAGTGACCGGTCACTAATCTAATCCGTTGGTCACCAAACTAAATAGTATGTATCAAAGACTGCCGCATGACTAGTCACCTGTCTGAATAATATTTATCAAAGTATGCCGCCACATACGGTCACCTGACAAGTCATGATCCTCACTCACCTGAAGAATATCCACCCGAGCGCGCCCACCTGAAGAATCTCCACCCCAACGCTACCGGGAGTTGAAAATTACAGAACAAAACAAATCAGGGTTCCCTAAGGCCTCACGAAAGTCACGAGGCCTTTCCACTTTTCAGCTGGCCTTGAGGCCGAGGCCAAGGCCAGGCCTCAGCCCATGTCTGATATATATATATATTTTTTTCCTTCCTTTCTTTCTCAGAACCGCCGCTGAATAGTTTTTGTTTCTTTAACTCTGAATTTTTAACGCCATGTTTTTTTTTTGTTATCTGTTCTTTTTAAGGTTTTATGATGATGCACACAAAAAAGATTTCCCTTTTTGCATTATGCATTTTTCAGACTAGTCTGTGATTTTTGTATGCAACGGCTTTTTGTTTTAAACAAATTTTACACAAAATTTGCGCTCATCCTATCATCCTACCTTTTGAACAGAAGTTTTTAAGTCAGTGAGAACTTAACATTTGCTTTAAGTTTACGAACAACTTACATTTTGGGTGCAGGTTCACAAAGATGGTCTTACTGGCTTTGGATGTGAAGCTCAAAATTTTTATGGCTATGGAGCCTATGGTATATTTGTAAATTTATGAACTGACTGGCTCTTTCTCGATTTTACAAAAGAGTATAAAATTTTTGTTTTATCAGAAACAAAAATTGTAAAATAGCTCCGTTGGGCGGAGCTTAGAACTATCGACGAATAAGCTCCGCCCAGCCTCCCACGCCATCGGACAGCGTACTCAGTTGATCAACATTTTGGCTACAAAACTTTCTATAAACTTTTTGTAGTGAACGAATTTGTTCTATGTTTACATCAAATTATTCGCGAGCGACGACGTTCTCAATATTTTGGTGCATAGTGCGTGTGGTGTAGTTTCTTCTGAAAAACCTTATAGTCTTCAGAACAGCCGTCCGCGAAGTGCTAGTCGCTGTCAGAAAAGATAAATTAATTATTACTTTTCTCACAGTTTAAGCCGTGATCTGCATACACTATACACAAAATAAAATCCCCTTTATCACGTGGCAATGGTAGAGTAAGGAGGATACTTATTTTTTGTGGAAAGGGCTACCTTTTGAAAGTACCCAATTATTAAAAAATGGAAGTCAAGCATTATGCAATATGCTATTTATTTACCAATCATTAATATTTTGAGGGTTTTGAAATTAATTTTTTATTTCCCCAATTTTTTTTTTCCGGCCGACCTTTTCCAGGACTGTAATACTGAAGCATTTGAGAAACCTGCACCAAATCTTGATTTTAATAACAATGATAATAGTAAATGCAATACTGAATAACCAGATTTCACATTACGCCTAAAATAAAAGGACAATGGCCTTCAGAATGAAAATGAAAAACTGTCTGCACGCACTCGAGGCTAATATTACCGATTACAGTACAGTCGGTTACAAAGTTGGGATAAACTGGACCACACTTTCTTTATGGCACAGTGTATCTCAACTTTTGTAACCTATAGTACATACGGAAATGGAAACTAAAAAATATTCAACTTAGCCCAACGGTATTCAACAACCAATATTCCCAATCTAAGTTTCTGACCAATCATGTGACGCATGTTATGAGGGATGGATTAAAGACAAAATCTTCACCAAAACCCACAAATAAAAAGAGAAAGCGTTAAATGGTCGATTGCAAGCCGATCCTGCAAATTTAGTTAGCGCGAGGAGTTTTGGGGTGGGGGCACATGAGGGAGAGCTCTTCTGACACCAAACCAATTTTTTTCTCAGGAAAAAACATGAAATACCATATATTTTTTTCGAAATAGTATTTCTCATTTGTTTTTAAATTTCTGAATTCACGCTTCAGCACAGTTGGATATATATATATATATATATATATACAGGGCCGGATCTAGAAGTTGCGAGGCCCTAGGCCTATATATATGAAAATATGGACTTAATTATCGGTACTATACCAGCAATATTAGAATCCCGCATAGACAGAACTATGCCAGCACTTAAAAATTAAACCAAACCAAAATAATCACGCATGGAAATTGTATAAGAAATATAAATAAACCATACAAATTATAAATTATAATATGAATCAAGATTTGTATCGAAAATATAAGACAATGATTTCTAAGATTTATATAATATTATAGGTAATGACTTTCCATAGTATACAAACGTTTTTTATATGTGATGTATAAGAGATGTTGACATTTCATTTTTTATAATAGTGAGCGATCGACTTATCAGGCTAAATATTAATGCTTTAATATTTGGTTCAGATGCTCCTTGAATATTACAGCAATGCTTTTCTACTTTTCTTCGAGCTAAACTCTTCAATTAATTGAGAATAATCTAATGAATTTGTTATATCGTTTTCTATTGATAACATAGCTAATGATTGCAATCACGCTTGAGACATGGTGGAACGCAAATATGTTTTAATAAGTTTGAGACGCGAGAAACTTCTTTCAGCCGAAGCAACAGTAACTGGGATGGTTAATAGGGTGTACCATTTTTGGGTCATTTTCAAAAAGTCAAGGTCCAGGAGTCTAATGTTGTGCCAAATGATGTCCTAAACACGAATTTAACAAGCATTTTCTAATCCAACAAATTTTGAATCCCCCCACCCCCCTTGAAATTTTGCCCATCCCCTTTTCCTAAAAACCCCATATATCTAAAAAACTATCAACTTTATCGAAAAATGTTATAGAATAAAAATGATTTAGAATCAAACGTTCTATTAGAAAAGTTCATTAAGATAGAAATTTATGTAATTTGAAAATTTTCATTTTCTTTTGTCCAAGAGCACCTTATTGTATTAATATAAAATAAGGTGCTTAAGTTACATTATTTATGAGTATATTGTGAGTATAATCCAAATTTAAAAATCCTTTTTTACATTGAATTTTAATAAACAAGCATTGTTTTTACTCTTATTGTTTCTTTTCAGACTGCTTTATTTGAAAAATAAATAAAAAATGAGTCAAACAGCTACAAAACAGCATGACTTTATTCTTGGTCGCTTGCAGGCTGATATTATGAGTTCATCTAAAATTGTTTTACCATCCAATAAAGATGTTCTAAGCCATTTTATTTATTTACGGAGAATGCAGTATAAGGGTCCAAAAGTTACAAAAGATTCTACTGTTAATGAAGTTCTACAGAAGCTACTAATAATATGGCAAAAAGCATGCATTCCTACTATAGATATTAGTAAAAACCCTAAAGGCAGGAAGATGCTGTTAAATCTAGAAGAAATGCATAATAATTTAATCAAGCACAAAAAAAGAGCAAGCTTTGAAAATGAACTCTCTCTCTCAAAATGCCGTTGAATTAATCCAAAAAGACCGCATGAGAACTGAGCCTCAGAAAGCATATGATATTTCATTCTTAGAAGATCAAAGAACAAACGAGAAACATGTTTAGGTTTGCTAGATGCAGATTATGCATCAAAAGTACAGCGCAAGTACATTAGATTAGAGAAAGAGAAGAAACGCAAAGAGAAACATAAATCAGTGAAGCAAGTGAATGCTACAGCCAGAACATCAGAGACCCTTCTTTCTAGCACGACCAGTTCTGAGACAGACAGCTATGAAGAGTTTCCGACAGAACCTACAGCAGGACCTTCAAATGCTTCCAGCCCCAAAAATATTCTTGCCTCGCCATTGGTTTCCTCCACTGCAGACAGACTTAATCTCTCTATTGGACAACGGACTGTTTTTGCTGCTGCAGTAGCCATTAGGTGTGGCAAGGATATTGAAAAACTGTCTCTCTCCAGGACCACATCTGCAAGAGCCGCTCGAAAGACAAGAAAACGAAAATATGAAACTTGCATCAAGGATTTTACTCCTCCTGATCACTGCCTAGTACATTGGGATAGCAAGCTGCTTACTATAAATCATGTTCAGAACAAGAAGACCGCCTTGCAATACTTGTTACTGGATACCCAAATGTAGAAAAACTTTTATCAGTTTCTATAATAGATGATTCCACTGGATTGTCTCAAGCCACTTTTGTATTTCAAAGTATTGAAAAATGGAACTTGAAGCAAAAAATGTCTTTGGAGTATCATTTGATACCACTGCATCCAATTCAGGATGGATGAAAGGTTCCTGTAAGTTACTTGAAGAACTTTTGCAAAAGAAATTGATTTGGTTAGCATGCCGCCATCATGTGGCTGAAAGAGTTTTGTGTGCTGTGTATGAAACCATTTTTGGCCCAAGTAAATCTCCTGAGTTTGAGTTATTCAAGAATTTCGCGAGTCTAAATGGAAGAAAATTAATACGAAATCTACATACAATGTTCTTGATGTTAAATCAAGGTATCAAAGAGGCCTAAAGGAACAATGTGTAGAATTTATGACCCAATGTTTAAGAAAATCTGACTGCTTTCCACGTGATGACTATAAGGAAGTTGCTGAAACAACTTTAATGCTTTTAGGAGAGGTTTCCAGAGAAAACAGTCATTGGCGGAAACCTGGTGCAATGCACCGTGCCAGGTGGATGGCAATGATTTTGTATACAAATAAAATGTATGCTTTTGCCCACCAAGCATCATATGATGAATCATTGATTAAGAAATTAAAGCGAATGTCTCTATTTAATGCATTAATTTATGGAAAATACTGGCTTTTATGTTCTAATTCACTAGATAGTCCAGCTAATGATCTGAAGTTTTATCATGATTTGGTGAATTACAAGAAGGAAGATAGGGAAGTTGCAAATGCTGCTTTGAAATCTTTTGCCAATCATTACTAGTATTTGACGGAGGAAGTGGTCCCTTTGAGTTTCTTTGGATCGCTAAGTAATGATGAAAAAGATAAGATCGCAAAATCCTTAAACAAATATCCAGTTCCAGAAAATTATGTATGTGGGCAACCTGTTTTCCCCATTTTAAAGGAAGACACAAAGCTTCATCAGCTAGTAGGTCCAATTTCATGGCATTTATTTCAATGCTGTGGGTCAAAACCAGACTCATGGATAAAGAAACCAGCATCAACATGGGAAGAGGTCGATGACTACAACAAACTAAAAAACATTCTTTCATCTATTAGAGTAGTCAATGATACCGCTGAAAGAGGAATCAAGCTGGTTCAAGACTTTCATGACAAATGTCAAAATGAAGAAGAATTTCAAGGTCTTTTGCAAATTGTGGAAGAGAATAGAAGACTAATTCCTGATCCTAGTAAAGAGACTCTTAAAAGAATGAAACTCAGTAAAGAATAGTTCATTAACAGATAGATTAGGTATTTTTATTTGCAGAGATTGTTTTAATTTAGAAGAGGCTGATTTTTTTGTTATTAATATACCATAAATTGTCTTTTCTTATTTTTATGTTTAAAAAGCTCTTATATCAATGATTTCTAATTAGGAAACTTTCTTTTTATTTTTTGAGGAAAGTGTTGAATAAAGGAAAAAAAAACGATGGGACCTCACAACTATAGATAAAGTGTTAATTTTTAGCTTTATTTTATATATATATAGTTTTGAGGTTGTCCTCACTTTGTATAGGCTAGTTATAATAAAAACTAATTATGATTTGCATTATAACTAGCAAATACAAAGCCCATCGCCGCGAAGCTGCATTGGGGTGATGCTTCAAAGGCGGCGGTAACACATTATTTAAGAAGAAGGCACTGCAAGCAAAAAAATTTTTTAATTTAAATTTTTAAAAAATAAATGAAAATTTTCAAAATTAAGTACATTTCTATTTTGATGAACTTTTCTAATAGAACTTTTGATTCTAAATCATTTTTATTCTATAACATTTTTCGATAAAGTTGATAGTGTTTGAGATATATGGGGTTTTTAGGAAAAGGGGATGCGCAAAATTTCAAGGGGGGGGTGGGGGATTCAAAATTTGTCGGATTAGAAAATGCCTGTAAAATTCGTGTTTAGGATATCATTTGGCACAACATTAGACTCCTGGACCTTGACTTTTTGAAAATGACCCAAAAATGGTACACCCTAATGGTTAATACTATTCGAAGTGCAACATAAACATTAGGATAAATCTCACTTAGTTGTTTTTGCACTATATAAACAAGGGCATTTCCGAGATCTGTTTTCTCAGGTATAAACCTGCAAAGTACTTTAAGTTCTTCATAGAGTTCTAAATCATTAATATCAATTGAACAGAACGCGCAAAACGGCTTGAGCGAGGCCCCCTTTGGCGCGAGGCCCTAGGCGATCGCCTAGTTCGCCTATAGCTAAATCCGGGCCTGTATATATATATATATATATATATATATATATATATATATATATATATATATACACACACACACGAGGGTAATTCAATAAGTATCCGCACTTTTTATTTTCACATCTGATAGATTATAAACATTACCTCTCAACACAGACTCCCTGTTTCTCAATACACTTAGTCCAGCGATCTACAAGCTTCCTAATGCCATCACAAAAGAATGGTTTTGGCTGTGTACGTAGCCAGTCATGCGCCGCCTCCTTCAGGTTATCATCGCCTTGGAATCGCTGACCTCTCAAAGCGTCTTTTAGTGGTCCAAACAGGTAAAAAATCTCAAGGTGCCAGGTCTGGACTGTAGGCTGGATGGTCGAGAACTTCAAATTTAAGTACTTGAAGGCATTTTCTAGTCTGTGCAGCGGTATGAGGGCGCGTATTGTCGTGTAACAGAATAACACCTTCCGACAATCTCCCTCTCCGTTTTGTGCGAATTGCTTGCTTTAACTCATTCCGAAGCATGTCAGAATAAGATGCACTTGTTACTGTAGTTCCACGCTCTAGATAATGTTCAAGGATAGGGCCTCGTGTATCCCAAAACAGTGTTAGCATAACTTTACCTCCTGACGGCTGCGCTTTGAACTTCCTTGCAACGACAATGCAACGGGAGATGTTAGATGCTTCCATTGCATGCTCTGTCGTTTGCTTTCTGGTTCATAGTGATGGATCATGAACTATCGAATAGGCTGACCCTTGACTGATGTCTAATGAAGATGCAATTTCTTTTATTGTTAATCTTCTGTCATCGAAAATCATGGCTCTGGCTTCTTCCTGCTTGTCACCACTGGTTGATGTTGACGGTCGTCCTGAGCGCTAAGCATCTGTCACACATGTCCGACCTTCCTTGAACATTTGAATCCACTCGTACACACTTCGCCGTGGTAAAGCATTATTCCCATACTGAGCACATAAACGCGTGTAAATTTCGGCTCCTTTCACACCTTCTGCCCACAAAAAACGAACCACGGATCTCTCTTCTTCCAGAGTACAAACTGAAAGCGGCGCAGCCATGCTCACTACTCGTACGATATGTGACAGCTACGAGTAGCCTAAATAAGCCTATACTGTTGCTAGCCTAAATAAGCCTATACTGTTGCAGCCTAAGTAAGCCTATAGATCTCAGTTTGGCTCGTTATTACGAGTATATTTATATATACTATATTATCACTAAAATAAAAAGTGCAGATACTTATTGAAGTACCCTCGTATATATATATATTACAGGGTGATCAAAAAGTAACGCAACCCATGGAGAAACGCACATAATTGATTTTTTCCTTCTGTTGCAGGTGGTGAATATATGAAAAAGATGAAATACACCTTGGATCTTTAAGGGTCTTTAAGAACATGAATCGCCGTATCCACTTGTGTGAAGCACAGAACGGTGCCCACTTCCAGCACTTGCTCTGAAATAAATCGTTTTCCCATGGGTTGCGTTACTTTTTGATCACCCTGTATATATATATATATATATATATATATATATATATATATATATATATTACCACCAAAATTTTTTTTTTTTTGAAAATTGAGTTCGCATACCCTTGTCAATTGATGAGGATTGATTGGTCTTAGAATATGCCTAGTAAAATATAGGGTTGACTGAGTAATATTAAGTGACAGTAGTATAGCCGCAAAAGGGGAGAGTGCAGGAATGTTGCAGGTTATTATGTAATGTTGCAAAGGGGAGGGGGTTGTTGCAAAGGGGGGAGGGGGATGTTGCAAAGGGGGTGGGGGGAAACTTGGAGGCGGCGTTATCCCCCAGAGAAAGAAGGAGGTGTTCATCTGGCAGGAGCCAAGTGCACACTAATAAGACTTCCAGCCGGGCTGGCGTTGTTTTATAGGCTCCTAATCAGCCAGAATCAGCCAGTTGGCTGAGCCAAGGTGAGAGAGACGCCTGAAGGAGAGAGAGAGAGAGATGCCTGTAGGAGGGAGAGACGCCTGAAGAAGAGAGAGACGCCTGTAGGAGGGAGAGACGCCTGAAGGAGAGAGGATAGGTACACATGCAGGAGTACACATGCTGGAGGTACACATGCAGTAGGTACACACATACGTATACATGCAGGAGTACACATGCAGTACACATGCTGGAGGTACACGCACACATGCAGTAGGTACACATGCTGGATGTACACATGCAGTACACATGCTGGAGGCAAACATGCAGGAGAGAGAGAGAGACGCCTGAAGGAGGAAGATACATGCAGGAGAGAGAGAGAGCTGAAGGAGGGAGAGAGACACCTGAAGGACAGAGTGGAGTTCTCCCCCAATTTATTTTCGTTTCCCTAACCTAAGAGGCCACTATGGGGTTTACCAAAGGGCCTGAAATAGAAGGAGCAGAGCTCCTTACTCGGCCGGAGCCGAGGGGGGAATGGTTCTTCGCCAGCTTCGCGATCTTTTATAATCCTCTATTCTGGCTGAGTTGCCAGATAGCGCAAGGTATCCAGATAGCGCCATGTGTCCCATTAATCGTGTAACACATATATAACGGCTGTTATTCCAAATGTACTTGTATATATAATAAACTAATGAATCATATAAAATACCACAATATATATTTATATGGTTATACAAGATTCAACCGTATAAAATAACACAAGCGCCTCTTTCATTACGCTTTAATAGAATTTACAAAGTTACCCTATTTCGTTAGACAGAAAACGAATTTTTATAAGGGTTACCCAACTAATTATCCACCATTCAATAAATAATAGCAAACGTGAATAAAGAGTTCCAATTCAATGGGTAACTATATCGACATAAGCTTATTATTGTAACGTTTGCTCCCAATATAAATTTTCCTAAATAACAGTAAAACCAATTAATTATGAAACTTCATTTAAATACAGCTTCATTAAACTTGAAGATGAACGAAACAAATAACATAGTTATCCATAATTCCAGATAGCGCCATGTGTCCCATTAATCGTGTAACACATATATAACGGCTGTTATTCCAAATGTACTTGTATATATAATAAACTAATGAATCATATAAAATACCACAATATATATTTATATGGTTATACAAGATTCAACCGTATAAAATAACACAAGCGCCTCTTTCATTACGCTTTAATAGAATTTACAAAGTTACCCTATTTCGTTAGACAGAAAACGAATTTTTATAAGGGTTACCCAACTAATTATCCACCATTCAATAAATAATAGCAAACGTGAATAAAGAGTTCCAATTCAATGGGTAACTATATCGACATAAGCTTATTATTGTAACGTTTGCTCCCAATATAAATTTTCCTAAATAACAGTAAAACCAATTAATTATGAAACTTCATTTAAATACAGCTTCATTAAACTTGAAGATGAACGAAACAAATAACATAGTTATCCATAATTCAGCCCTCACGAATAACGAAACGAAATGATCATTTACGATACAATTCGAAATACGATAATTTACGATACAATTCCACCAAACGAGATGAAAACTTATGAAACATACAGCCTCATTCCCTGCGAAGAAAAAATGAAAAAACGAAATTAAAAGAAACGAAGAAAGTTGGATTTCCCCAAGACACAGTCCACTATAGCGAGGTTGGTTTCGGAGAATTCGAACGAAAAAGGTCTCTAGGGACCTTTTTCGGGCCGAGAGATTATCCTTCTACAAGCTATTCGAGCAGAAATCACCACTGACTTCAGATATTAATTTTATCATTCTTATTACTTCTACAATGAAAATATTTACGCGTAATTTGTATGGTGTCATATAGAAATAATGATATATATATATATATATATATATATATATAAATATATTGGGGGGGAGATCTCTCACCCGTTCTTCGGCCCGACCCCGTTTCATTGTAGAAATAATAATAATAATATATATATATATATATATATATATATATATATATATATATATATATATACCCTTTGGATAACCTTTGGTTAGCTTCCGCCCGAATTGTTCATTCTGACGAAGGTCAAGGGAAAAACGTACACACAATATATATATATATATATATAGCTACACACACAGACCGTGCATGGAACTCTTCTGGGATAATTAAATCCACTATAGTCCGAGTAAGTAATGACAAATACCGCCTCGGTGGTGTAGTGGTTAGCGTCGCGGACTACGAATCCATCGGCCCAGGGTTCGAGACCCGACGGCAGCCGGCGCGCAGCAAAGCCCAGCTGTTCCACACAATAAAGAAAGTGGTTGGTAGATAAATGGGTACCCTAGGAGGCCTAGTGGTCAAGACGCTGGGCTAATGATGGGAATATATCCGAAAAACATCGTAATGCACGATTTTTTCTATGTAGCAATAATAATTAACTCTTTCAAATACGTGATTTAAAATAACAGGACCATTTTACCCGAGGCAGTAGTATATCCGAAAAACATCGTAATGCACGATTTTTTCTATGTAGCAATAATAATTAACTCTTTCAAATACGTGATTTAAAATAACAGGACCATTTTACCCGAGGCAGTAGTATATCCGAAAAACATCGTAATGCACGATTTTTTCTATGTAGCAATAATAATTAACTCTTTCAAATACGTGATTTAAAATAACAGGACCATTTTACCCGAGGCAGTAGTATATCCGAAAAACATCGTAATGCACGATTTTTTCTATGTAGCAATAATAATTAACTCTTTCAAATACGTGATTTAAAATAACAGGACCATTTTACCCGAGGCAGTAGTATATCCGAAAAACATCGTATAACCTAATTTGCAACTATAGTTTACCTTGACTTTCATATGCTTCTATCCTGTTTTATTAATAAAGATTTTTAACTTTTAATAACGTATGAATAAAGATTTTTAACATTTAATTTTATTTTAGTATTTATTCATGCCACGCCGCCTTAGACCACAGCTTAACGTTGAAACCGAATGTTCTTTTTAAAATATAATTAGGATATAATTTCTTTATTATAAAATAAGTTAACAATTATGTTAACAAACAATACTAATAATTTGTAAGATATAATATAAGGGACTACCATAGAAATGTAAGTGCCTATAATTCGATTTTATATATATGTTACTCGTCCGGTCTCGTTATAGCGGATTGGTACACGTCATAGCTCCACCCAGCTACATCGGCAGCCAATCACGACGACATCTGGTCTTTTGGGCGGAGCTTGGCGAATGTGCATATAAAAGGGGATATTTTCAGTTGGGAGTAACAGTAGCTATTTTCGCATCAGTGAATAATCAACCATGGACCTGTACGTCTCCCCAGACTTGTATGAAGAACGTGATACTGCAGCATTAACCACAATTAGCCTTTTCAATGCTGCTGATTGTGGCGAACTATTTTCGACGCAAACCGTAGAAGATATTTGCAGTGACGCTCCTTACAATCCGACGCAAGGGACTACCATAGAAATGTAAGTGTCCATAATTAGAATTTTATATATATACGGAGAGTTGTAGTATTTCGTCAAATAGATACTAGTCAAAAATGTCAATCAATGTTATTTCCCCATCATGCTAAAATCGAAATTGGTAATCGAACCAAAGATATCTTCACATAATGGAGATCTGTCTGTCTGTCTCTGTATATGTTTTCCTTTAAGGTCCGATGAGGATTTGACACGAGTTATACAATCTTTTGAAGGGAATACGGATGATATACTGATCAGTCAGCAGTGTCACACATCCTCCACCATGGACCTGTACGTCTCCCCAGACTTGTATGAAGAACGTGATACTGCAGCATTAACCACAATTAGTCTTTTCAATGCTGCTGATTGTGGCGAACTATTTTCGACGCAAACCGTAGAAGATATTTGCAGTGACGCTCCTTACAATCCGACGCAAGGGACTACCATAGAAATGTAAGTGTCCATAATTCGATTTTATATATATATAGAGTTGTAGTATTTCGTCAAATAGATACTCGCCAAAAATGTCAATCAATGTTATTTCCCCATTATGCTAAAATCGAAATTTTTATGGCGTTCACTCCTCGAACCAAAGATATCTTCACATAATGGGGATCTGTCTGTCTGTCTGTATACTCTGTATATGTTTTCCTTTAAGGTCCGATGAGGATTTGACACGAGTTATACAATCTTTTGAAGGGAATACGGATGATATACTAATCAGTCAACAATGTCAAATAATGTAAGTGTTTTTCGATCTTTTTGGGATAAGAAGACGCAATATATTTTCATAAATTTATTAAATGAAAGAAATCAGTACAATAAACGAATATACAAATATACGAACAAAAACATTATAATATACAACGAGTACGTACAATTGGAAAACGGTTTTTTATCTGTCTGCATACCATTTCATCGTTTCGGTGAGTGTGACACGGGTCAAATAAATTTAAAAAATTTATAAATTCTTTATCATTTGACATATGCATGAGAAATGAGACACAGTACATTCCGCAAACATTAGTAAAATATCCCTGCATACGAAATGGGTTCCATACAACTTCGGGAATATGTAACTGAGCGAGAAATTTTACAATAATAGGGTCACTCCAGGGTTGAGTACCGAGTGAATCAAAATAGTACAGGCGCTGTCTATTTTTAAAATAGACAGCGATCCAGTGAATCCCTTCATTACCGATGATGTCTGTGTTCACAATAAGACTACCGCATTCTCGCGTACTTGGCAAACTCAATGTTTCATTCTTCGCAAACACGCCGATAAATTTGGAACGTGTGACTCGCTCCATTACTTTCTGAAGTGTATTAGCATCCATTTTAAAAGTCAGTGATAACGCTTCTAAATCTATCTACTTCTATTAGGGCTTGCGATTCGAGATATACTAGTACACTAATAGGAGCGTCTATAGGCTTGGCGAATTCCAGCCGCACTGAGATGTTACCGCTCTGCTGTGGTGTTAAATGGGTATTTACGCTAGCAGATAAGTCAGGTGTAATGTCAAACGGATAAAGGTTAAATTGATCAATGAATTCTTCCTGCGTTACCCCATTACCAAGCTCATCACAATCACCTGCAATATGGGTCAGATTACTATAGGCTCTGGCACAAAGAGGTAACACAGCGTCTGATGAATAGTCCGTACCCATTGTTCCACCCAAAGCAGTGCCATTAACGTATAGAGTTATATTTTTAAGTCCGAAATTCTCGAATTTAAAGGCACTCTTTTTATATTTTCCATTCACCGAAGCGTGGTCCTGCATGCCGATTAATATCCTTTTAGGAAGATTTCCCAGGGCAATGTTTTCTATCTGCTTCGATGCCAACCCTGCAGGAACCGTATATAGTTTGATCTGCACTCTGTTAATAGGATATTTCACTGTAGCGTTTAGTAAATTTTTCTCAATTTCTAGTTGTTTTGGTGAACTTAATTTCACTCGCCGTACGCGGAGGTATGTGTCCATAATGTGAACCACAACGGACTTTGCGCCCTCTTCTTGATTCGCATCCAGATTTAAGCAGATCTCAGGACTCGTGCGGGTGAGCTTTATTTTCATATCCACCCCGTTCACAAGCAACTTCTCCTGGAAAGTGAAATCTGTGTGCAACCGTCCAAAACACTCGTATATTTTCTTTTTAGAATTTTTAAATTTGTCCTTTATACTATTTTCATCTTTAGTTTGATAATATCCCTCCGCACTTAAAAAGGTAGCCTTCGCTTCTTTGGAAAAGTTGAGGACATTTTCCAAATAGGCTCGTAGATGATAGTACCCCGTGCCTGCCGATATGTTGGTCTGATTTAAATATACGTCACACTGGTTGAATATGGCGTGCAGAAAGTTTGTTTCAGGGTATACAGCATATTTGTCATCGCAGGCCGTTCCATCAGAATGGGCTATACGTAGCTTAGCGTACATGTGCACACAGCTTGGATCAAAAAAGTAAGGACCTGAGCTGGGTATCACGAATTCTATAGGTGCACTCGGGGAACTAATTGTGTTTAAAGGGTTAATTGTAATAAAGTCACTGTGCTCAATAGAAACTTGGGTTGGCGGGAGCTCAAAAAAGGACAGCTCCGACTTACAGCATTGTGAACTACATGGGTGGATGAAGCGTGCCATGGCGAAATAGTGACTCCTCTCTCGACAAGTGGTAAACAAACTATGATTCATGAGATCAATATCCTTAGCTTATATCAGTCAAAAAAGTGGTCAACCATAGGTTTCATTCGCTTACAGCATTTCTTTTTTGATAGCCTTTTACGTTTAATACCACGTGACCCCTTCTTCTTCTTCTTCCGGGGGGCCCTCTTCTTCTTCCCGCCACCACGCATTTTTCTCTTTGCATCTTTGATGATTTCGTTCCGTGTACGCTTTAAATGTTTTTTTAGGGCTTCTTTAGGTTTAGCCCCGGCCAATATGTCTTCTGCAGTGTTAAGGCCTGATTGTAGCGCTTTCCTTCCAAGGTATCTGGCACCCCTCTTCAGCAAAGGAACAGCCGTACGTAGTATGGATGAAAAAATGGATCCAAGTCCACTACCGCGCTGGTATCGCATCCCTCGATAGACGGTGAAAGGCTTTCTATCCATTATAACTCAGTGCGTCGAAAGTGTAGCTTCACTGTTAAGCTCCCGTTACCGAATGGGAAGTTTTCGCCCTCAATCGTTCTTATATATATTGTGATATTGGTTATTAAATTAGTTGCGACATTCACATAATGGGGTCTGTCATATGTAATACTCAAACTCCTTCCTCTATGGTTGGGGATGTGAGCAATGCGCAGCAGGCGTGCCTGGGTATCCCCAACAAACTGGTGCTCCACTATATTACTGTAAATATAGCACATGTCTGGGGACCTTTCAGCCAATTTCTCCATCTTCAATTGATACATTAATCTGGACAAGTTATACTGTGTCTCGTGAAATGTGTCTCTTTGGAAGGCTGCGCTATATCGGCCGTTGGTTAGAATTTTGAACTTTCTATGTTCTTTAAGACATCTGTTAGTCTTTGATTTTAGGATTAGTGTATGTGCAGGGTTGTTTACGATTTCATATACTAAATCATTCGTAAGGTTTGAGTTTCTTAAACTTACGTTTAAGCCTCTCACAACATCCTCGGCCGAACCATATTGACCCGGCCCTAGTCTTACTTCTGTACTGTAATACCGTGCAATCTTAGTCCAAGCGATGCGCATAGTTTCATCCATAGCTACCCCAGCTTTTTCACACTCGTCAATGTCTCTAAGAATCGTAAAAACGGTTTCTTCATGTTCAATATTTAAAAAGACGGTGTCCAGCTGAATTTCGCATATCCCCACCTCATACGAATCACGACCCAATTCAATGCCCATGGAGTTCTGTTACAAAGTTGGCTAGCGTGTTGTTAGGGTGTACAGACAGGGACGAGGAGGACGGGAGTGTGACGTAGAAATGGTTAGGAGCCATGTTGCATACTATTTAAGCTTCATTATTGCATCAGCTTTTATATAGGTGTTGAAGCTTTCTGGGTACCCTAGCCATTTCACCAGGTACATTTTTCTCCTTCCTGAACCTTTGCTTCCTAAAATTTTCTCAATTTTAAACACATTTTTTTCTAAATTAAACGCAACTTTCTGCAATTCCTCGCGGTAAAAGCCTCCTGAGATTTCTTCCCCATTCAAATCTTCAATGTAATACATCATTATCACACCTTTAGGTCTCACAGCCCTAACTTTAAAAATCTCGCGTGTCCATCCTTGCTCAAAACCCTTTGCGAATTTATTCCCCGAACGCGACAGCCTTACATAATCATTGATTTTGAAGCGCACAGAGTGTGGTGGTGGTGGTGGTGGTGGGTCCATCTCTTCTCGGGAGCGTACCTCTTTCTAAAACTTCGTTAGGTGTTGCCCCAATCGTGCGATGGTGTGAGCGGTTGTAGGATGATGCCAATGGTTCCAGAATGTCTAGAAATCTGTATGTGTTTTTATGTGTAAAATAACGGTGCATGCGTTCCTTTATGGTGCGCTGAACTCTTTCAGCTAAAGAAGCCTTATGTATAGAATTGGTTGTGTAATAGCTGATATTAAACTCTGTCAACATATTCTGAAAAGCACGGCCTATAAACTCCTTCCCCATATCCGTACAAAAATAGCCAGGAACCCTGTTTTCTTTTAACATTAGCGTTTTGGTGGCTTTAGCAACTGTTTCAGGTGATTTATTTTTCAGAGGAACTAGCCACAGATATCTAGAGAATACGTCTATTATGAATAGAATGTAGCGGTAACCATCGTTATACACAGAATATCTTTGCATGTCTGTTAAATCTGCTTGCCAAATAGAATCAATCGAGGAAGCCGTTGTCTTGGCTGTTTTAAACCTTTTTCTCACAGGCTTATGAAGCGTATAAGCGTCCTGCTCCCTCAAAAATCTTTCAACATCTTTTTTTCCTACTCCGTAAACGTGCAGTCTATCTACGCCCCGTAAGAGGATGGGGCAGAAATGTCATAATAACGTTTAGTTAATACGTTAGCCATTTGCGTATTTTAGAGGCAGGTGGGTAGGGTTGGTTTAACCTCTTCTTTCTCCTCTTGAAAGGTGTTACCGCAGGGGGTGACGGCGTCTTCAATTGTGCCACAGACGTTGCGTGTTCCAAGTCTTTTAACCTGTTCAGATTTCCTATCAACGTTTTAGGGACATTTATTTGTTGTAGTCTTGCTTTAATATGCTTCCATCCTGATGGTGATGGCCTATCCCACTTTCTCACCAGATCATGGACAATGTCTACGATATTCGATCCCTGTACCTTTGATCCTTCCACAATGATCTCCCTGTATCGGTCCATTGTATGGCGGGATCCTCATTCAATAGATTATAAAGACTAAGCCTTTACTCCTCAATGTAAGTGGGAGGGTACTTTTTAATACATGTTCGATATGTTGTGTGGCTAATCTTTTTGGTTGATCAGCTGTATCGTCGGACAGATCCTATGTCGCCATCGTCCCCCGTGCTGTGCCTAATAACCACAGGAATCTCCGTAGGGCTCTTATAATTTTCGTACTCGTGAAGAAATTTCTGCAGAGCTTCTTGGTATAAGATTCTTTTCTCATCAGGTGTTTTTTCACTGTTTAATAGGGCTAACAATTCGCTTTCCATTCTTTTAAGTCTGCTTTTACGGGGATCTAGATCCGTGTCTCTTTGCAGTGAAGCGTACACCTCGTGGGGAATCACTACCACTTTCTTCATTATATTAATCTAGTCAGTAAAGGGCCCAAAACTGAAAATAAGATGGGGAGAAATGACCCTCCTGTTTGCACAATAACTCGTTTTTTCTTCGCTACAGTTTGACTTTTACGAGCGAGTGTACGTATTATGTTCTTGTAGCGGCGTAGGCGAGCCTTCTGATGGGTTTTCATTGATACATTGCAATTTATAACGTTAAGACAGATTTCACAGATGCATTTTAAAAAGTCGGCGTCGATATTTTTAATAAACATCTGCTGCATTGCCCGGGGCAGTCGATGATAGATTTTTATTAATTCATGGTATTTCTTTAGTCTCTTTGTCATTCTGGAATATACACCGTTTCAGGCTCGTTTGGAAATATATTCGTTCGCAGAAGCACTCTAAACGTGTTTCGCGGATGAAGGTCGCAAAGCAAATATCCGTAACGCGTGCTTGTAGCTTCTTTATAAACTTCCAAAAACTCCTTACGCTGATTCGGGAACATTTGATTGGCTAATACCCCAATTTGTGATACATCTCTACGTTGCGCGAATAAGACTAGATATTGCGTATTTAACGACACATCGCGCATGTATCTATTTTTGAAAAATAGATTCTGATTGATGAAGAACACGCTTATGTTAAGATGGTGGGAGTATACTGTAAATGTCTCGGCAAACGTTTTATCCATCTCCAACATGAGATCGTCAATTACAATGATTGTATGTTCAGTTCCCTTTAGCGAATTAACGTCATATACACCTTTGTGGAACAAAATATCATCTTGGTACTCGTTGAACGCTGATTGATACGTCGAATAGCACCATATAACTTTATGCACAAATTTCGAGAACATCTCGCCCTTTTCTTTAATGATTTTAAGCATAAACACAGTTTTACCACATCCTGTAGGTCCAGATATAATACATGTGGATGGGCTCGTGAATCTGAATTTTTACAGAGTCCATTTCTAACACGTCACACTCCTAAGTGGGTCATTTACAAAATATTACAAATTTTGAGTGCTGATCCTTATATTTCTTCTCCCACAGAACCGACGATGAGGTAGAGCACCCTATCATTACGGATGACCTGACAGTGTAGTTGTGATCTCCTCCCCTGAACCCTCACCAGCGATACAGGTTGCACGTCCAAAGCGGAGGTATGAGAACCCCACATCAGGTATAAAGCGGCCGAAATACGTACCTGTTGCAGCAGACCCCCAACCCTCAACCTCTTACGCAACAACCTCCCCAGCAGCAGCAGCACCTAATATACCCCCTTATTCCGCCCCCCGTTCTGTTAAGTCTACAATAATAGATCCCCAACCCTCCTACGCAACAGGGCCCCCAGCAGCAGCACTAATATACCACTAATTCCGCCCCCCGTTCTGTTGAGGATGTTATTACGTTCGAGTTAGTGCGATCCGCAGCCCCCACCCCCGCCTTGACTAGAAATCGGTATAGAGTCAGGGTCGACCCTAGAGCCCTGTATAGCAATGGTTGAGCGCGGGATACGCAGGGTAGTACAGCGTATTATAGAGTTTGCTCTTCAGAATCGCGACGAGCGTGAGGTCAGGACGAGTCTGTCCTTTGGGTTCGGGTCAGATGACGGTGATGTAGACGATTATTGGGTGATAGTACCGTTCAGACGTTTGGCTGCTGAAGATGTAGAATATATATTAGGGCGTATAATGCAAGCCGTCCAAAGTAGTATAGCCTTCAATATGGACAACTTCACGGTAAATATTGACCGTGTATTCCGTGTTGCGGGTCATAGTGCCATACCGTACACTCTTAACTTCAATTCTCCAACTATTTACCGAAGGCATATAAACGTCGATCGTGGTTGCGGCTTTATAGCAGTACTCTTAGCACGTATGTTTACTGTACAAAATACACGGACTCAAAAAATTTGGCTGCCTACGATCGTTGAGCGTGCCCGTAAACTAGCTGTAGACTGTGAACTTGAATTTGACTGTAATATGGGTCCTGAAGAGCTGAGAAAGGTAGAACAGGAAATGAATGTGCGCATAGTTATATTTGGTTTGGATGATCGCCGCCGGACTGTGTATGTTTTTAAAAGCTGTGTGAGAGATCGTACAAGGCCCCTACTTATTTTAGGATTGTCAGGACAACGTATCTCCCCATCCGTAATATAAGGGGGCTTTACGCGAGTTATGACAAAAGTCGAAAATATGGGAGACATCATGATTTGTGTAAGGGGTGCCTCGAGTTTGCGGATGATATAGTGAGACATTGTAAAGAATGTCACATGGTATGTGAGCAGTGTAAAAGCACCAAATGTGAAAGCCGTGTAGTTGAGAAGAGAGACTGTGATGTGTGTAGACGCACATTTTTCAATAATAGCTGCTTTGATCTCCATAAATCAATTGGTACGTGCAGGAAAATGAGAATCTGTGAATGTGGTATGTTTCACACAATGGATAATTGGGGAAAATTTAAGCACAAGTGCGACGTAATTCACTGTCCTACATGCCAGGAGGAATATAAGGCGGATGGAGTAAAGCATGTGTGTTATATGAAAGATGCTAAGCCTAAAAATAACCCTTGTATAACTGTGTACTACGATATAGAAACATATACGAACGCTGAAACCAAAGAGGTAATTCCACATTTACTTGTGAGCCAGACCATCTGTGATGAGTGTATGGGTATCGAATGTGACGAGTGCCCCAAATGCGGTAAACGGACAAACGTTTTTAAAACGAATGTCAGCGATAGTCCTGTGAAACTATTTGTGTCCTATATTGTCAAGTTAGCCGACAAGTTCAAAAAAATGACTGTGTATATTCTCGCCCATAACGGGGCAAAGTTTGACACGCAGTTCCTTTATAAGGAGTTGCTTGAACACGAATCCTCTGAGATATTTACAGGTGATCCATTGAAAAGAGGCAACAAATTAATACAGATGCAGATAAGAGGCAATGTACAATTTAAAGATACTTTATTATTCACACCTTGTAAATTAGCAAAGCTACCCAAGGTGATGGGAGTAGCAGCTGAAGTTTCCAAAGGATACTTCCCATACACTTTCCTCACCAGCGAGACTTTAAACTACGTAGGCCCACCACCCCCCAAACATTATTTTGACTGCATGGATGAACGTGAAGACTTTGATCGATACTACGACAGTTTTAATGAAAGTAACCCTTATAATATAGCTGATGAATGTGAGCGTTATTGCGTGAATGATGTGCGCGTGCTTAGAGTATGTTTCCAGGCCTTTAGAAGTATGTACATAGCCCGTTTCAAATGCGATCCACTGCAAGTCGCAACCACCATCGCATCATTATGTTTTACGGTGTTCAAGAATAACTTCATGCCTAAAGACACCTTAGCCATTATTCACCGAAACAACCCCCGCAGTTACGGACACAAGGCTATTTACTGGCTCATACACCTGCAGCAACAAACAGGTGTATACATAAAGCACGCCCGCAACACGGGTGAAGTACCCATTAAGATTAATGGACGTGTTTTTTGGGTTGATGGGTTAAGTGAAAACCGTGTCACTGGTGTGAAGACTGTGTACTCCTTTAACGGTTGCTGGTGGCATGGATGCCCCCGTCCTGAGTGCGGAGTCACCGGAGATATCAACGGTAGGTCTCCTGCCGACTGTCTTGCATCGACCCGCACCCGCGATCAACTTATAGGATCACAGTTCACTCACAAAGTCTTGTGGGAGCATGAATATGATGCACGGATGGAGACAGACGATGTATACCGTGAGGAAATAAAAACGATCAAGCGTTCAATGGTGCTGGATCCTCTCAAATGTGGTGATAGCTTGTTTGGAGGACGTACAAATCCTTTCAGACTATACTTCCCACCTACGGAGGGCGTGAAGCTCCATTACTACGATTTCTGTTCTTTATACCCATACGTGATGAAGAGCAATCCGTACCCCGTGGGCGCTCCTGAGAAACTGGTGGGGCCTAGCCTACCATCCATCAATGAATTTTCAAAAAATTTGAATGATCATTACTTTGGGCTCTCTTTCGTAGACGTACTCCCCCCACGCAATTTATGGATGCCGATCTTACCTGTCGTTATCGACGACAAGCTCATGTTTCCCCTGTGCGTGAAGTGCGCGGAAGAGGATAACGGCGAATGTAACCATATACCCCACCAGCGTAAGATCAGAGGCGTATATACAAGTCCTGAGCTGGCCCTAGCCGTACGCCATGGTTATAGAATACTGAAGATACACGAGGTGTGGAGGTTTCAGAAGCTCCCCAACCTTTTCACACCATATATAAACGCCTTTTTGAAGGATAAGGTTGAAGCATCAGGGTATCCGCGAGGAGTTGATACCGAAGATGAAAAGTCTGCCTATATTCAACGTTACCGCGACCGCGAAGGTATACAACTTGATCGTGTCCAAATTGTAAAGAATCCTGGCAAGCGCTTTAGTGCAAAATTGTGTCTAAACAGTCTATGGGGAAAATTTGCGCAGAATACCGGCAGAGGGAACATTCATTTGGCACAAAGTTATAGCGATGTCTGGGATTATGCCAATGCCCCCGATAAAGAGGTCATGGAGATCGTGAATGTAGGTAATACTTACGTAATAAAGTACAACAACACTGAATTTGCCACAGATACCTCAAGGGTTACAAACATACCTGTGGCGAGCTTCACAACAGCCTACGCCCGTATAAAACTTTGGGGTCTATTGCATTCTCTTGGGCGGAGAGTATTGTATGCCGATACAGATAGCGTGATATTCACAGAGAGGGAGGGTGATTACATGCCCGCTATTGGGGAGTTCCTCGGCGAGCTCACTGATGAGATCAAGGATGAGTATGGGGACGACGCATACGCCGACTCTTTTATCTCAACAGGACCTAAGACTTATGGGGTACGGGTCAGGGTAGGGGATGAAATGAAATATATCGTGAAGGCAAAGGGTATTACGCTCAACCATGCGAATCGGGAGGTTGTTAACTTTGAGTCGTTGAAGGATCTAGTATGTTTGGAACCTCACCAACTAATTGTAGGCACCCACAATTTTCGGGCGCAGAAGCTGGGAGGCGTGAAGGAACTTAGGGGTACGATGGTGTGCCGTAACACCTATAGGAAACGTTACCAGTTACCTGGCACCTATGATACCGTACCCTTTGGATACCAATGATGCTTCTAACTCACACGTCTTGTATATAATCGTATCTATTTGTAAATATATATATATATATAACTTGAATATCTCGAATCGTATTTGTAAATATATGAATATCTCAATAAATCAAATAGCGTTTCACTTTCTCCTTTGTGTGTGTGTGTGTGTGTGTGTGTGTGTGTGTGTGTAGTGAAAGTTCTAAGCTCCGCCCACTGCGTGAGTCATGCTACTATCTGGGAGTCCCTGCGTGGTCAGTCGACCGCAGTAAGCCCGAGAGATCAGACGTGTATTCAGATCAGACGTATATTGAAATGGCTACCTTTAATATTGCTTGCACAACGTTTATGAAATGGTATTCAGTAAAGTGTGAGGATGTGGTGGATACCGAAAAACTTCCTATTCCCCCCTCCTATGCCTCTTTTAAAACCACATTGGATTGTGCGAAGTTCCAAGATGTACAAATACTCTACGGATGTTCTGGTGAGACTGTTGAAGGCTTTCGTTGCACAGACGATGTGCTGAAGTATGCTGCAGGGCTAAACTTTATAAAGTCTCACATACACCGTGAAGTAAAAGAAACAACGCGTGCAGAAGAGAAGCAGCAGGTATGGATAATGAGCCTTGTGGATGGGTGGTGTGACAAGCGGTATTACGTCATGCTACACCATGTCGATTACTCATACCCTACGTCTGAAAATGTGAATCTCGTGATCATGGACAATCTTAGGTGTTTTTATCACTATATTAACGTATATCATGATGAGGTTCATAGTGAGGTTGTGGCTAGTGCCATGCGTGAGTTTTTAACAGATTTTAGAGACGAGTATCGTTTGATGGGTAGAAAGGAAAAATATGAGCATATGTTCCTCTCAAATAGTGCGCCGGAGTGTGGAGATGATTAGCGCCTAGTTCTTATCCAAAGTGCGTAGGCTGGTAGTGACGAAACGGAAAAACAAATATGTGCAACAATTCGAGTCGTACGAACATGCCCATTCACGTATCATCGAGTCAGCCGCCCGTCGAACCGTTCCTGCCTGTGCCTCACACGGCTCATAGTTATCTCAGAGCTTGAACCGAGTAGACGTGCGCTCCTCGAATACGATGGAACTTCCTTTGAGCAGCATTCTCAACGCCTCGTACGATGTGTCCGTGACGAAATCGTTGCGCGTGTTCAGGCGTAATTCCGGTACCATTAGCTATGTACTGGAAACGGAATGTAGACCGACAAACAAACGGGTTTATTTAAGTATCGAGGAGATGAATAGAATCTTTGTGATAGTTGATAAGTGGTGTGAAGATCGTTATAAAATACCTGCTAACGTAGGTACAAGAAGAGAGCAGATTAGTGACGCGCCCTCATACGCCGTTGTATGTACGTTGTGTATAAATAACGATCGGCCATGCATTGATATAAGGCTGATGTGGAAGAATGCTTCTGATAATAACGCTCTTATTCCTACGCGAAACCGTTTCATCCTCGACAGAATGTTTGAAATCGTCGGATTCCGTAAACTGAAACCTATATTAGACGCGCGTGTTACGGATATGCTTTATTTTGATACAGTTCTTGAATACGCATACACTGCTCTGCTCGATGGGTTTACCGAGTGTAGGACTGGTGAGAATGGTCTAGTGCTGGATGTTTATTTAAAAAGTTTAGACTCTTTGAAATACCATGAACTTTGGTACAAAGCAATTGATCGGTACAAGGCTGAGCTCACCTACACCGTTCACCCTGAAGAACTATTTCTTTATATAACGCGCAGTTGCCGTAACGATTTAGAAGATTATTTCAATTGCCGTTATGTTGAGTGAAGAGTTCACGATTGAAAAGCTCGAGTCGGTAGAAATAAACCCTCGATTGGAAAAGCATTCTTATAAACTTGCGTTTAATAATGTAGCTAACGATGAACTCTTTGTGCGTGCTTTTGATTGTATTCTAGACGTATTTAAAGATGACTTGCCAACCGGTTGTAAAGTGGGGACAAAAATAGTACTGAACGATATGAAAGCCATTCATATCGAATACAGGTTTCCCTATACTTTAAGCGGTGAAATATTATTAAGCCGCATAGACTGCGTAATGCAGAGCAATAATGATGTAATTGTAAACTCGATTAAGACCGATTTTAGTATTTTGAAAAAAAAGTGAATTGTATATATATATTTTGATTATACGCATATTTCTATTGATTTGTGTTTATATATATATATATATATATATTTTGCTTGATATTTCTCCTGTACTGTTATGTACATATTGAAGTGTATATGAAATGTATATTTTATTTATATATCACCATATTTGTGTGTGTGTGTATATTTCTGTTATGTACATATTGAAATGTATATGAAATGTATATGAAATGTATATTTATTTTATATATAATTATGTGTATATATTTCTGTTATACGCATATTCCTCAAATGTATATTTATTTTCTATATATTTATAATAAAAAGAATGATGCAATGTTGTTTATTGTTATGCCTTCTACTACCGGTATTCTGTATACAACAGGTATCTGGCAATATTTAAGCCTTCTAAGCCAACTGGCTGATTAGGAGTCTATAATAGTGTATACAATGGTATCTGGCAACTCTGTCTTCGGAATACATGGAGCTATCTGGCAACTCAGCCAACTGGCTGATTAGGCGTATATAATAATAATGTATGCAATAATACTGCTAAAAAGAGGTATCTGACAACCAGCCAACTGGCTGATTAGGAGTCTATAATAGTGTATACAATGGAATACATGGCGCTATCTGGCAACTCAGCCAACTGGTTGATTAGGCGTATATAATAATAATGTATGCAATAATACTGCTAAAAAGAGGTATCTGACAACTCAGCCAACTGGCTGATTAGGAGTCTATAATAATAATGTATGCAATAATACTGCTAAAAAGAGGTATCTGACAACCAGCCAACTGGCTGATTAGGAGTCTATAATAGTGTATACAATGGAATACATGGCGCTATCTGGCAACTCAAGCCATTTACGCCAACTGGCTGGTTAGGAGCCTATAAAACAACGCCAGCCCGGCTGGAAGTCTTAATGTGCACTTGGCTCCTGCCAGGTGAACACCTCTCCTCCTTTCTCTCCTCTCCTTCTTTCTCTTGGGGATAACGCCGCCTCCAAGTCTTCCCCCCACCCCCTTTCCCCACCCCCTTTGCAACATCCCCCACCCCCTTTTGCAACAACCCACCCCCTTTGCAACATTACATAATAACCTGCAACATTCCTGCACTCTCCCTTTTGCGGCTATACTACTGACGAAGTCCTCACTTCTTCGCAACTTTTTGGCAACCCATGAACGTGTTACAAAGGCGGCTCCAGCATCACGAGCTTCCCGAAATGTTATTGCTCGTATGCGATCTATCACACGTTGCCTCTCCGAATCACCAATTAATTGAGAAGCCATTATATTATCACTTTATCAGCTAGAGTAATTTTAATACCTGCAATAAATAAAGAATTTTATATATTTTTATAACCACTAAAAACTATTTCGATATAAGTAAACATGTAAGCTGCAAATGGGGCGGGGCTAAGGTTTTTTGGAACCCCTTATATTATATTTATTATATATATGATGATCGGTCTCATCTCGAAAACTAGACGTGCTAGAGGAAAAACAAAAACAGATTTGGAATTAGCGTCCCCAACAGCTATCTAGCCCACCCATAATTATATCTGATGAAAAATATTTGTTGGCCATTGTATAATTAATGGTAAAATGATTGAGGATAACATAAATAAATGCTAAATGACAATTTAATGACCCAATCAAAATGGTTTGGCGACCCAATTTTGGGTCGCGACCCAGGGGTTAAGAACCACTGATTTAGTCGAAAAACAAATTAGAAAGTCACGTACAACATATCAAATCCAAAATATCAATATTGCTCTTCATATTATTTAAACTGAAAAAAACTTCCTCAAAACGCACTCCTTATTCTATATCAACGGTTCTGAACCTTTTTCTTCTTATGTACCCCTCGAACTCTTTAAGGGATTTTCTGGATTTTCGAGAGGCATAGAGGATTTTTACTTCCTTTACGACCGTGTGACTTGTGTCCGTTTGTTAATCGTATATAAAATTAAAAGGGTTATATTTTCAGGACCACGTCGTGTATCCCGAAGATTCCCTCGCGTACCCCAGGTTCAGAACCACTGCCTTATACTATTCCTTCATCCATCCACATTTATTACATTGCATTACAACATGCGCCTACTTAAAGAAATATATAAAACATCCTTTGGAAGTATCATAATTCACGAAAAATGTCTGCGAACTCTCTCAAATAATGACAACAGACAAAGTCATACTTCTCCAATGTTCAAACATCTAAATATTTTAAAACTAAATGACTTGTACAAATTCATTGTTGCTGTTAGTATGTTCAAATTTATCAATAAAAATCAACATACATCATCCATTTAAATACCCAATCAAATACCCAACTGTTATAACACCAGACTACACAGGGATTTTATACACAAACCTAACTATACAATAGAAACTACAGGATATCCACTCTCAAACGAGCAGATGAATGGAATGCAATTCCCATGCTTATCAGGCAGGCTTCATCACTAAACGTATTGTATTTCGCAAATCACATAACCCTTTAACGCCGGAATTGTTTGTAGGGTTAAGTTATGAATGCGTGTATTTGAAAGGTTACCAATATGTATCGGTCGTCCTTTTAGGGTTAAGAAGTACTTCATTTGCTCGTACTGATAGTATAAGTTCAATATTGCCATTTTTATCGTAGTAATAATGAATTGCCCATTTTATACTCAACTATTTAAAATATGCCAATTTTATTAAGCCCCTTTAATTTCGTAATCTATTCTTTCTTATATTTTTTAATTAAGCATCATTTATTTACTATTAAATATACAATAAATCATTTAATTTAAAATTATGTAACATTTTGTAAACTTTATATAATTATTGTATTTACTATTATTATTATTATTATTATTATTATTATTGTTATTATTATTATTATTTGTTATCACTATTACTTGCCACTTTCATTTTTTTATGTAATAAATAAGGTAAATGGCATTAATTTTGCCTAAAAAGCCTCCATGCTTCCAACGCCATATGCAGCTTACCATACTGTGAATACAAGTATATTAATGTCATATCAAGTATATAAAAATTGTAAAACTCTGTCACTTGGTTTCTTTTCTGAATAATGATTTTTTAATTTGAATTTTGAACAAAATAATAATAATAATAATAATAATAATAACACTGCCCAACACCAATTTGCTGATTTAATTCTAACACCTGTTTTTAGGTAACTTTGGTGTGCTGATTTCAAAAATCACCTTAGTTTGTGCCTATCACGTCAGGTTTTCGAGCAATCAAATACGGATATTTACAAGTAACGTCACTAGCGGAACCGGCTGCTCTCACTCCGCCAATGGGAAATCTCTCTCAGATCATGACGTCACGCTCACACCGAGGGAAATCACAGATACCCAAGATTTTAATATGTTGTACATGACCTTTAGATTTAATGCACAGATTTGCGTATTCCACAGATAAAATTTTAAAAGCAAAACAGCTGTTAACAGGTCTCAAAAATCATCAATTTTGATAAGCGCCCTTCATGGATCACCCAAAATAGGCATATTGCATTGCACGAAAACCTGATGTGATGGAACAAAATCTAAGGTGATTTTTTAAATCAGCACATCAATATTATCCAGAAACAGGTCTTAGAATTAAATCAGCAGCAAAAAAAATTTTTTTTGTTGGGCAGTGTAATAATTCGCAATGTATTTCATCTGAAGTGTTCAGTACTAAACGTTTATAGCGAAAATATCAACTTCGCATTGTTAACATTATATAATAATAATAATAAATGATATGAATGATTCTCGGTCTATAACTTAGTGGGGGATCCAAAGACCTGAGGCGTGGGATAGTCTCTCCACGGTCTGATTCAGCGCTATTCGAACTTATCTCTTCCCGTGCGCATGCGCGAGATTCTCGGACGAGAACTTGTCGAGAAATGCGATTATTCTCTACCGTCCACTTACTGTGAAAAGTCTTTGAATTGAAAAGGTGAAAGGTCGGTCGTTTGTTGCGTCTAAAGAAGGAATCATGCTCACAACACAATATGCAAGAAAAAACGTATCAGAGACGAAAATTCATTGCGACAATTCGCTTGTTCTTAAAATTTTTAATTTTACATACACAGGATATTTAGACGACATAATCTTTCATAATTAAATGCTCTAAATGTACAAATTCTTTTACTTACAAATTAAAACCTCCCCCCCGTCTCTCTCTCTCTCTCTCTCTCTCTCTCTCTCTCTCTCTCCGCAGGGGGTATAATTCTCCGCAGGGGGTATAAAGGTTATGACTTATGACATTTTTTCTGGATGTTGTAAACTTTATACTTGGGGTGTGACAGCCCTCCGGTCCCGAGTCGTGGGATTCTAGAGAAATTGGCTGCCAGTTTCTTTAGGTTCTCTCTCTCTTTCGGGAGGGCGGGTAAAGTATGTTGTACAATCCTGTCCCGTGGGTTACTAGGACCCCATCCCATCCCTACTCTGTCCTTTAGCTTACATTAAGGATGTTCTCCTCTGACTGGAAAAAAAAAAAAAAAAAAAAAAAAAAAAATTCTTTAGTATAAAGTATTTTTCTCTTCTTTTACTATTCTATTAGGACCCTACTGCTACCTCATGCGTGGGAAGAGAGGCTTTGGAACCTCTATAAATAACACCATTTAACGCTCGTAGGTTGTGAGAGACTGGGATGGAGGGGTCCCAGGCGTAGGGGCGCGATGAATGGAGTGTGGCTAGTGCCCCGTTAAGCCCATTCCTAACGCGTAATGGCCTGACCAGCCCCCTGCGACCGTTCTTTGGTGACCAATTGATGGTGCTTGGCTGTACTGCTCTGAGATGAGAGAGCTTTACTGCCCAGCTGGCTGCCAGGCCAGCGTAAAGTCTCGGGCGTAGACTCTGGGTCTGGTGGGATATCCCTTGAACACTGTATTCTAAGAGTTTGGCCGCTTGTGAGTGACTAGTAAGACTTAGTAAGGGGCTGCATCTCGCTGGCGCTCCTGGCGGAAAATCCGTGATGCCTGCGTCGCGAGTGTTTGTCAGTTGGTAGCTGCGACACGTTTGGGATTGTCCGGCCCTGGGGAGACCTTTGGTCGGTGCGGCAGCAGCGAGAGGTGTAGTCCTCTGGAAGGGATGAACGTCACTTGCAAGTAGGTGGATGCGTCTACGCGCGGGATGAATTCGCCCCCACCCCCTTTTTTTATATACTGGTCAGAACGTTTTGATAGTTTTCATTGCTAGAACGCTTTATCTTTTCAGAGTATTCAGAAAAAAAAAAGAGAGAAAATATGGCAGGGCCAGCTAAATTGAAAGCAGAATGCTTTAAATGTAAAGTTAATCATTGGTGCGTTGACTTCCCTGAAGGTAGTATCAGCGATATCACATCCTTTAGTGTATGTTTGTTTTGTAAACTTAGAGACAACCACGAAAAGGAAGTTAAAGAGCTAAAGGAATTAGTAAAAAAGCTTAGAGACAACCACGAAAAGGAAGTTAAAGAGCTAAAGGAATTAGTAAAAAAGCTTGAAGCTAGGGTCGTCGCACTGGAAATCCAACCCAGTGGACAAGATCAAACTAAAAACACACCAGCAGATTTAAACTGTAAGATTAAGCATCTAGAACAAAGCGTGGCACGCTTGGAAAACACTGTGACTATTCCGGAAAATAGAACGGAGGAACAAGAATTCAAATTGGTCAAAAATAAAAGACCCTCCAAACCAAAACATAAGGATTTGGAACCCATTACCATCAAAAATAAGTTTCACTTACTTGCTGATGAGGAGGATGAATCCTTTTTAATTGGGGATTCTATGCTAAGGAATCAAGGGGACTTTTTCGGAGCAAGACGGGTGACCAAGAGAAAACTCCGATGTTTTCCGGGTGCCACAAGCCAGATAATTAATAGGGAATTAGGCAAAATTAACATCAAGAATAATAGTTGCCCTATCATTGTCCATGTTGGTGGCAATGACGTTTTTCTGGGAGGGACAGGAGGGCAGACAGAGCCCATTATAAAAGAATTTAAGAACCTAACTGACAAGGTTAGGGATAGGACAGACATGGGTATGGTCGTAGGAATTCTCCCTCGAATGCGTGCTAGTGATTATACTCTAAGTAAAGCCATTAGCATAAATAAAAGAGTTAAACGCATGTGTGAGAAAAAAGGCCTAAAGTTTGTCGATTTTTGGCCTACATTCTACGGAAATGGGGAATACTTTGGTTCGGACGGGATACATTTTAACCAGAAGGGGAAAAAGAAGTATGGTGATTTACTGAACATTAATTTGTATAATCTTTTTAAACTAGGACCCCCCAAACCAGTAATTGATCCTGCTTCCCAAACAGTTAAACCTACTCCCCCAGCAGGTAGTCACCCTCCCCCAGCAGGTAGTCACCCTTCCCCAGTAGTTAGTCACCCTTCCCCAGTAGTTAGTCACCCTTCCCCAGTAGTTAGTCACCCTCCAACAGCAGGTAGTGACTCTCCTTCCACGTTGGAGAGGACTCAGGCTCCTGCGGAGATTGTCCCCTCGTTAGTGAGGGGCTCTTCAACTCCCGACAGCCCTGGCTGTTCGGGAAACGGGTCGTGCTAGGGGGCGGTCAGAATAGGGTAGGCTCCCTCCGTGCAATGCTTTTTAATGCTAGGTCGATCAGGAACAAGTTTGGCGAGCTACGGGCGCTCTTAGCATCAGAATACCAGGATATCGTTGCTATCACCGAGTCCTGGATTCATACTGATCGTAGGGACTACGTTGGGGAGTTCGAAATTCCCGGGTATAGAATGTTTCGCAAAGACCGCACCCGTGGGGAGGGGGGTGGGGTACTAATATACGTCAGGGACACGTTGAGTCCGGTTGACTGCCAGTTCCGGTCGGAACGGGAGCTGCTTGGCGTCGATCTGAACGTGGGAGGGACGAACTATAGGTTAATCTTGGTGTACAGACCTCCGCATCTCCTCCTCGAGGAGGATACAGCCCTTTACACCGAACTCAGTAGCCTGCTAGGGGATAGAGTGTGTGTAGTTTTAGGAGACTTCAACTGTCGCGGCATAAAGTGGGAAAACAGGACTGCCGATGCTGAAGGGAGGAGGCTAGTTGACTTTGCTGATGAGAACTTCCTCACTCAGTGGGTCAACGAGCCTACACGAGGCGAAAGCGTTCTAGACTTAGTATTCACGACCGAAGACAACCTCGTCACTGGCCTCACCGTTGACGAATCATTGGGCGGGAGTGATCATGGTCTTATTAGGTTTCGTGTGTGCGTCCCTCGGGTGAAACGTAGTAACTCGAGAGGCAGTAAGCTCGATCTCCGGCGGGCGAACTTTGTTAGCCTCAGGGATAGCGTAGGAGAGATGGGGTTAGAGGTTGGCGGTGATGTTGAGGGAGTGTGGAGTGCATTCCGGGACGAGTTTATGGTGCTGCAGTCTGCTGCCATACCCTCAAAACCGGTCACCCCTGCTTCAACGCAGCCTAAGTGGTTCAATCGTGACATCGCTTCGGCTATCCGAAATAGGAAAGTAGCGTATAGGAGGGCAAAGGCCAATCGTTCCCACGAGAACACTGAAGCGTATGTCCGCCTGTGTAGGGAAGTGAAGGCGAAGGTTAGGCTAGCGAAACGTAACGAAGAACTACGGGTGGCAAGCCTCTGCAAGGGGAACCCTAAGGAATTCTTCAGTTATGTTAATAGTAGAAAGCCCATTAGAAGCATGATAGGACCGTTAAAGGACGGAAGCGGCGTTCTGCGGACCGCCGACGCGGACATCGCTAATGTGCTTAATGAGTACTTTGCGGGAGTGTTCACCAGGGAGGATACCCGCGTCATCCCCGAGCCAGGCGTGAGGCACGAAGGTGCTGGCCTGGATAGTGTTAGATGTACCGCGACAGTCGTTGCCGATAGAATAGACAAACTGAGCCCGTTTAAGGCTCCTGGGCCAGACCAGTTTCTCCCCAGAGTGTTGCGAGAAGTGCGCGACCAGGTGGCTCCCCACCTGGCTACAGGCTTCAACAAATCGTTGGAGATGGGCCAGGTGCCTGGTGACTGGAGGGAAGCCAACGTGACCCCTATCTTTAAGAAAGGGGATCACGAAAGTCCAGGGAACTATCGTCCCATTAGTCTCACTTCAGTTGTAGGTAAATTATTAGAAGGGATAATACCTGATAGGATCGTTGACCATTTGGATTTCTACAAGCTGCTTGGGGACTCCCAACATGGGTTTAGACGGCATAGGTCGTGTCTCACCAACTTGCTCGAGTTTTTCCACGTCATGTTGAGTGAGTACGATAAGAGTAGGGCGATTGATATACTTTATCTCGACTTTCAGAAAGCCTTTGATAAGGTACCTCACCGCCGGCTAATGGCGAAAGTGCGCGAGCTGGGTATCGGTGGGGAAATAGGTAGGTGGATTGAAAACTGGCTGAAGAATAGGCGGCAGAGGGTGGTAATTAAAGGGGCTAGTTCGGGTTGGGCCTCGGTCACTAGTGGGGTTCCTCAGGTTTTCGTTTTGGGCCACTGTTGTTTATCATTTACATAAATGATATCGACGGTGGCATCGTCAGTCGGATCGCCAAATTCGCTGATGACACCAAGCTTGGGGCCAATGTTGGGACGCCCGAAGCGATCGAGGAACTGCGTGCGGACCTAGGTAGGATAGGAGAGTGGTCCGAAAAATGGCAAATGCCGTTTAACTTGGGTAAATGCAAAGTGATGCACATTGGCTACGCCAATTCCAAGTCGGACTACTCGATGTTGGGTAGTAATATCGAGGTGACTGATTTAGAAAAGGACTTGGGTGTGCTAATTAGCAGCGACCTTAAGTTTACGAAACAGTGTGTAGAGGTGGAAAAGAAAGCCCAGAAACTATTGGGTTATATCAGGAGGCAATTTCAGTTTCGGAACAAGGAGATTGTGCTCTCACTGTACAATTCCCTTGTTCGGCCGCACCTGGAGTATGCTGTGCAGTTCTGGTCGCCCACCCTCAGGAAAGATATTGAGAGGCTGGAGCGAGTGTAGGCGAGGGCCACAAAGTTAATCCCTTCCGTTAGGCATATGGGCTACAATCGACGGTTACGCGCCCTGAACTTGTTTTCGCTTGAAACTCGGAGGATGCGCGGTCAACTGATCGAGGTTTTCAAGCTCTTACGCGGGTTCAACGATGTCGATTTTAGAAGTATGTTTAGTTTAAATGATAACCCAACTCGCAACAATGGTTCGAAGTTGGATTTGAAACGGTTTAGGACTAGTGTGTGTGGGAATTACTTTACGTATAAGATCTGTGACACATGGAACAGGTTACCTTTGGAAGTTGTGAGCAGTTCCTTTGTGTGTGGATCAGTTCAAGAAAAGGGTAGACGAAATCTTGCACACTATTTGAGTGTGTAAAGACATTTAGGACCTCAGTCTGCGGAAATTTCTTTTCCTATAAAATAGTTAATATCTGGAACCAACTTCCCTCAGAGGTTGTTTCCAGTCAAAGTGAGTGTAAATGTGTTTAAAATAGGCTAGACAAAGTACTGAATACTCTCATAGTTTAAGACTAAAACATAAGAAAACTCTGCAGGAGATCGCTTGCACGATGTCTCTGTGAGCAATCTAAATATAGAGCTATTTATATATTCTCCACTTTCCTGTAAAATTTCCTTGGCTACTTTTCCAGGGTCAAGGTATTTTCTTCAACCTTTTTCTGTACCTGCCTCTGGCAGGGAGGGAGCGGAGGGTGGGGAGAGAGCCTTCTACTTTTCTATCCAGTTTTCTACTACTGCTAGGATAGTTGAAAGAAAAATAAACTTTTACAAAATTTTCCCTGGCACCCGTTGCCATTGGTACCTCCTCGGTATGGGCCGCAAGGCCTTTTGAGGTACTTCTTTTCCTTGTAACTCCTCCTTGTAACTCTCTCTCTCTCTCTCTCTCTCTCTCTCTCTCTCTCTCTCTCTCTATATATATATATATATATATATATATGTAAAGAACGACGCTTGTATAGAAGAACGTTCCGCACAAGATGAGGAGGAAGAACGAACAAATGATCCCGGGTTCGATTCCCGGGTGGTTACCTCATTTTTCATTTGTTCGTTCTCCCTCCTCATCTTGTGCGGAACGTTCTTCTATACAAGCGTCGTTCTTTACATTAATTATACTGTGTGTTGTTTGCAGTTAAAATGTGTATATATATATATATATATACAGGGCGTCCCAAAAAAATGTATACGCACTTTAACAGCTGATAGCTCAATTGATGTTTCTTTCTTTCCAAGTTAAACCCATTAGAATTAATAATGGCAGTCAGACTAAGCTTTGAACAAAGGAAATTCATTCTAAAATGCTACTGGAAGTGTGAAAACGCAGTTGAAGTGCAAAGACAGTTTAGGAGGGAGTTTCAAACAGATCCACCAACGCGACTTACCATCACTCGAATTAGAGATAAGTTTGAAGCCGATGGAACTGTTCAGAATGTCCACAAGAAGCGTTCCGGAAGACCACGGACATCGACAAGCCCCACAAAGCAAGAAAGAGTCCTGGAAACGTATCACCAAAGTCCAAGAAAATCTGTGCGGCAAGCGAGTCGTGAGGTAGGAATTTCAGAATCGTCTGTCCAACGCATTTTGAAGCGCTGTCAATGGAAAAGTTACATTCCAAGATTAGTCCATGCTATTAATGAAGATGATCCGGACCGAAGAGTGGAGTATTGCGAGTGGTACTTGGCACGATATGGATGTGGATTGGACGAAGAGGTTTCGTAGAATACCCTCCGCGTTCACCAGACCTCACACCACTAGACTTTTTTTTATGGGGATACTTAAAAGACAAAGTCTACGCTATAAAACCTGCAACAGTCGCTGAATTGAGAGCAGCCATTGAACGAGAATGCACACAAATACCAAACGAAATGTTTCGTGATGTTTGCGATTCCATTGCTTCGCGTTATCAGCAGTGCCTGGACCAGAACGGACGTCAGTTTGAAAACAGGCGTTGAAAAAACAATTAAATAATGTCTAGATTCTATTACATTTTGAAAATGAAATGTATTTTAATAAACACTGCCTTTATAATTATTTAAAGTGTGTATACATTTTTTGGGACGCCCTGTATATAATATATATATATATATATATATAATATATATATATATATATATATAATATATATATATAAGGGTGCGTCACTGTATATAGGGTCAAAATTCAACTTCGATGAATTCTTTTAAGCAACCCGCCAATTATACCCACCTAATGGAAAAACACTACTGGTGAAGTTTCATTCGATTCGAATCATGTTTAGGGGTCGCGCAACGAATCTGAAATTTCACATAAGGGAGAATGCAAACCATAGCTGGAAAAACGAAAGTCTGAACATATTTGGACAGCCACAATTGAGAAAAACTGAAATGCAACTTCAGATCATATTCCTATTGAACAAGTTACTCATCATAAGTTCTTAACAGTTGTTCACGCCAAGAGGTCTCTCTTGTTTGCTGTTTTCGGGTAAAGCTGGCGGTGATCCTCAACGACCTGAAGCATGCACTCAATCTGTTCCTCTTTCTTCGTTCTTCCCGAAGCGGTGAACTCCTGGATGAGGGCGACGCACGCGCCTTTCTAGCTTTGTAGGTGTCCAACTCCGGCCACTGCGCTGGGTCGGTCGTCAGGAATCCGGGGTCGATTTCCAGGTTATCGAAGATCTTCTTGGTCGTGGTGGTGAAAAAAACAGGAAAGTCTTTTCTAGCAACCTCTACAGGAGTGAGGAGTGTGCGAGGTGATGATTCATCTGAACCCTGAACCCCACTCATATTGGTGATCATTTTCCTCTTGTCATCCAGGGAGATCTCGTCGAAGAGGGCCAGGCCAACCGTGGTTTTAGACAGGTACCAGAGGTGTTGGTCGAAGGACTTCATGGCTGCGTCCCTGATGACCGGATTCTCGTGTTGTGAAAGTGTCTTGAAGAGGGTGATGTCCATACGAGGGGCAACAGATGGCCTCGTGGCCGTGAACCACGCTCAAATGTAGTACTGGACGACGAACACGCAGAGGTGGTCGAGGTTGATCCAGAAGATCTCCATCCTGTTCGGTCCTCCGGAGGTGGATGGTCGCTGGGTCATGGCTTGAGCGAATTGGTACCTGAAAGATCCATATCTTCAAGGCATAAATAACCTTCACCAGCCACCTGGCCCGATGGAGTGCGTCTGGAGCCATGAAAGTGACAGAGGAACGACCATAAGGCACATCTCCCAGGAAGATCACTGCTAACTCCAGCAGTTCCTTATAGTCGTCTCGGGTTGCTGGACGCGGAGTTGTTCTTGGCGAACTTGAGGATGTCTTCTCGACATGGCTCAACCGTCGATGCCATCGTCTCATCGTTGAGTGCAGTTTGGAACTCCTGTTCTCGAACCTTCGGTCAGAACTCCCTGAAGTTCAGGAAGAGGGAAATGTCCGGACTCTTCGACTGTCCCATGACCAAAGCAGAGAACACGGCCTCCAACATAATCTCGAAAACGTGGTGACGACAGGCCAGGTAGGGAAAATCCCGTTCCAGCATTTGTTCAATCCGCAGGCACACATCTTTAGTTCTCGTATTCACTGCTGTGCTGTCGAAGCAGAGGGACTTGATGCGATCCTTGAGGTTCCATTCGTCCAGGACCTCTCCAATGACCGTTGCTGTTTGTTCAGCCTTCCCATCAGTTAGCTTGGGGACCGTCAAAAGTTTCTCCACTACCTCACTGGAGACCAGGATGGGCAAGCGGTCGATTCTTTCCCAACCAGATAAGTCGGACATCAGCTTCCCGTCCCAGTGGAGAGTGAGGGGAACAGTCGGGGAAAAGCTAAGCCTTAGCTCCGCGGCCAAAGCTGTGCGATGAGCAATGCATTTCCTTCGAATGGTGCTTGGGCTGATGGCCAGCTGCTCTATATCGTGACCAAGATAGGATACAAAGGGGACCAGGATATGAGCTGCTTTCCGATCGCTGAGTTGGGTCCGGTCGAGAGCTGAAGCCACCTGACCGCCGATGACGGGAAGACCTCGGTGTCGCTTTGGAAGACAGCAAGGTCCTCGTCCTCGGGTAGGCGAGGGTATTGGCGAGTCTCCACTGACCGACACGGAAGCGGAAGAAGACGACTCAAGTTCCACCGTGGCACTCTGAGCAGCTTGGTCTTCTAGAGATCGCTTCTGCCGTAGTTCGTGCTGAGTTCTCTGCTCCCTCTTCGCTGTCTCCTTCTCCCAGGAATTATCGATTCTAACCATGCTTCCTGGTCGCCCAGGCCGACGCTGAGCGATAAGAAAATCCTTATCCTCTTTAATCTTCATGAAATTGAGTGCGTCGCGGTGGGCAACGTTGAAGAGTTCCTTCAAACTCTTCTGGAACTCCTTCCTATCTTTGACTGCCTTTCCAGAAGTTCTTGACGAGCTCTTCTTCAAGTTCATGTGCTCTGCATGGAGCTTCGTGACTTTCGCTAAAAGATGGGGGAAGTCAATTTTTGGGATCTTAGCTTTGTCCCAAACTTCTGCCACTTGTTGCGCCGTTAGCTTCACATATTGTTTCAAAGAGGCTTCATGTCCGTGATGGTGAAAGAGGACTCGCAGCACTTCACCACGACTAGGTAACTTCGCTCCCGAGAACCCGGGTATCGGCTTACCCAACAGTCAGATGGCTGAGGAAGATCGAGTTATAGCCATTCCCAAAGAACCCCTGAGAAAAGAGAATAAACGGGTATGATCATTTTGCATCAGCAAGGTCTGGAAGCATTCAAGAACGTGATAAAACACCAAATCAATCATAAGACACACATAGGAGAGACTCTTGAGCTTGGATTTACGGAAAGGGGCTCTCGTATAAGGGAGCCGCTCCATGCAAAATTTCAAGTGCCATGCGCGACCCCTAAACAGTAGCGTGTAGCGTCATGAGCGATCTGGAGGCACATTTCAGGTTTTGTACAATCAACCTTGCTGATTTCAGAAAAGAAATCAAAAATTTTCTGCAACAAGCAGAACACCTCCTTTTTCGCATGTAAAAAATACAAAATTCTTGTTAATTACAATTGGCAACACTGACTGACATGGTACTTCTGGCAGCTTTGTAATTATTCTCAGTAAGTCATCCCCTGGAATTTCTTAGTTCTACGCTAGCTCGCTTGAGAGAAAAAAGTGTTTTTCTGTGGATGGGGTGTTCAAAAACCCCAAGGTAGTAACGAAAGGTGCGTTTTGTGATATATACATTATACACACTTCTTTGTTTTGTTATGTTTTACATTGTTTATAAGTTTGTTATATGCCTTAGGGTATATATATACCTATAGATATTTATATACATAATACATATGTGTGTGTGTGTGTGTGTGCAGTATATTTATATATATATATTGGTAAACTTATTGTTTACCAATAAACCAAGCCTTATATATATATATATACTCATAATCATATATATTTTTTATTTATACGTTTGTGTTTTTGTTTCAGTGTTCCTGTGTGATACTTGTTGAGTTTTGCTGGTACAATGAGCACGCAAAGAACACGGGGATCTGCCAGCCACATTGTCTTTCGTTCTTCACATCAGAGCTTCCTCTGTCTGAACTTCCAACCCGTATACAAGTTGCAAGGCATTTCTTCTTCTTGAAGGAGAACAAGTACACCAGCAACAGGGAGATTCTTCCGGAGGTATGCCAAACACTCATTGACCTTTGGAATCGTGCTAACATTCCATCACAGCCAATCAAGAATGTGAAGACCAAGCTGCTCCGATTGATGGAAAAAGGCTCACAAGCATCGAAGCAAGGGAAGCAGGCCACAAAAACCAAGAAGTTCGAGGAAAGCCTGAATCAATTGTTTGACATAGCTGTCTGCCAATGCGATGATCTGTCTGCATGCCACTGTGAAAAAGAAATGAAAGTTCCACGACGAGAGCATGCCTTTCTGATCGACCAGAGAACCACGCGGATCATGCAGATCAGTCGGGTGGATACGAATGTGACTCAGATGATGGAGAGAAGGAAGTCAAGAGAGGATCGGATGCAAGAAAGACAAGAAGATAATAGAAGAAAACGGAACGGCAAGAGGTAGCATCCTCTGCAGATGTGGTCGAATCAGCTCAAGCAGAAGCAGACTCCAGTGGTGAAAGTGTTGGTGTTGGTGATGAGTGGATGGGTGATAGTGCCCAGGAGGACAGGAACATCACACCAATTCCCACCGTTGCTTTGGAAGCTGACCGGTATGGTGTATCGAACAGGGCTGCTGCAGCTATCAGCACTGCAACATTGGTTGACTATGGCATCATTAGTTCTGATGATCAGATAAACGTAATTGACCACCACAAAGTATGGAAAGCACGGCAGAAGGTACGGAGGGATCTGAAGGAAGCAGTAACTTACCACGATGTGGAAGTCACTGCTTTATTTTTTGATGGGCGGAAAGACATGACACTTGTCAAAGAGAAAAAGGGGAATAAATGGTACAGCACAAAGAAAGTTGAGGACCACTATGTGCTGGTCGGAGAGCCTGGAACCTTCTATCTAAGCCATCTGACACTGGAACGAAGAACTGGCACTGTCATTGCGGATGGACTTCAAAATGCGATTGAAGAAATGGGTATTGCAGACAAGATAATTGCAGTGGGAACCGACAGCACAGCCACAAACACAGGGCACAGAAGTGGAGCAATACACCTGCTAGAGTGCCGCCTGGGTCGCCCTTTGCACTGGTTCATCTGTAGTCTGCATTTAAATGAACTCCCACTGCGCCACTTGTGCAAGGAACTCATCGGCCCAACAGAATCTGCAACTCAATGGAAAGGACCAATTGGCAAAGCTTTGGCCACATGTGAAAGTTTGCCACTTTCCTCTAGAGGAATTCAATGTATTGCTGATGGCCACACTCTCCCGGATGTTGACCTTACTGAATTGAGTCGTGACCAAGCCTACCTCTACAGAATGATGAAAGCGATAAGGACTGGTGTCATTAATGAAGATCTTCTACGAGAGAAGCCTGGACCAATCTCCCATGCAAGATGGGTTACAACTGCCAGCAGAATTTGTCGGCTATATGTAGCGATGGCGCAGCCAAGTGATGAACTGTATTCACTCACACAGTTTGTCGTGTGCCACTATGGACCCATGTGGTTTAGCATCAAGTGCCATCCAAGGTGCACAGATGGCTCAACCAAAACATTTCCGGGAGCAAATGAAGCTGCTACGATTACTGTCACCAGCTAGCAAGACTGTCACATGGACTGTGATCCAAAGAAATGCATATTGGGCTCACCCTGAAAATGTTCTATGTATCATTTACTAAATAAAACTATCTAGTCTACCTACCTACCTACGTATAGTGTATGTTTATTCCAAAAATAAATTTTTCTATTTTTCCTGAAAATCAGTACATTGTAAGAGGTCAAATGATAGCTCAAACCCTAGGAAAGTAAGTGTCCAAAAGTTATGGGTAACTAGCAATTTTCACGATTTTCACATGCGAAAAACAGGTGTGCACTTGTCACAAAAAAATTTTGTTTTCATTTTGAATTTAGGGAGGTCAATTGTACAAAACCTGAAATGTGACTCTTGATCCGTTACACTTTGCCCAATGACGCTACACGCTACTAAACAGTCTTCGATCGAAATGAAATTTTCACCACGAAGTTTTCTCATCAAATGATGATAAAAGATGATAAAAATTGTTTTTTTTAAGTACCCTAATATATATATATATATATATATATATATATATATATATATATATATATATATATATATATATATATATTAGTGGTGGACCGGATGTCAGTTTTTCAACATCTGCGGATGCGGATTCGGATCTTTAATTTCAATATCCGCGGATGCGGATGCGGATATTTAGTTAATCTATCAATATAATATAGAATTATGAATATATGACATAATTTTTCAAATTTCGTGATATTACTATTACGGCAGGCAATGCATAAGAATTAAAATTAATATTAATGTTTTCATTATGATAAAATAATAACTTTCTCAAGAGTTTCAGCCACAGAAAATTTAATGAAACAAGTTTCATTCAATTTTCTGTGTTACCAGGTATTTATATTTTCAGGTTTATATATTTGTTTGTTCATTAATAATTAATACTTTACATGAAATGTGCATGACTGGGCCTTATAAGCTACTTTATAAGCTAATTTAATTGTAAATTGCATAATTTATTAAAGGTAATATCCGCATAACATCCGCAGTCAGAAGTGCGGATGCGGATGTTAAAAATGATGCGGATATCCGGTCCACCATTAATATATATATATATATATATAAAACGTTTAAAAATAAGTAAATATATGTTTATGTACATAAATATATATTTATGGTACTAATTGTAATGTACAGACCCGACCCCCCAAACACGCCTCAAAATTTTCAGATTCCATTACCATTACAGAGGTAAGAAACTGGGTAAAAGATCTACACTCTCCAACCCCAAATATTTTTCTCTGTGGTGATTTTAATTTCTCATTCGTGAAATATAAAAGGATAAGAAAAAATATATGTATACACCAGGACAAGGGGACACATAGGAAGACCAGGAGCAGGTAAAAATGCTACTAGCTCTAGCTGATGAATTTATGTTAATACAAGAAATAACAGAAAACACATGAAAAAACAACTGCCTAGATTTGGTATTCACAAACAACAGCAACCTAATTGATAATATAAAAATATCCTCAACTATAATATCAGACCACAACATTAGTGAAATAACTTTCAATATAAAAGCAACAAGACTGGAAAGAACACGAACAACAGAAAGAAGCAAATTCGAAATTTTTAATTTTCACTCCAAAGCTATAAAGTGGGAAGATGTTGCATCCAGCATGGAAGTAATAGACTGGAAAACCATTTTCGAGGCCAAGACAACGGAAGAGATGCTAATGACTTTAGAGGAGAAGACGCTGAAAATTGTGAAAAGACGTGTTCCAAAAATAAAGCAAAGAGGAAAGAGAAGCAAGTTCGAGAGACAAAAGAGGTCATTGTTCCGAAAGAGAAAAAGAGGGACTGCAAAACTAAGTAACTGTAAAGATAATAACATCAGAAAAATATTAAATGATAAACTGCAGAGTATCGATGACGTCATACAGGAAGTAATGGAGAAGCATACAGAAAAAGAAGAAGACGACGCTATAGAGGAGATAAAGGTTAACTCAAAATACTTCTATAATTTTGCAAAAAGAAAGTCGAAAAACCACGCGACTATCGGACCTCTGAAAAATGAGAACAATGCTTTATCTGATGAGCTAACAGAAGTATCTGAAATATTAAGAGCTCAGTACGAATCATCTTTCAGTATCCCAAAAACTAACAAACTGATATGCGATAGAAACGCGTTCTTTGAAGAAGAACTACAAGGGGAAAGTATAACGGACTTCGACTTTACGACAGATGATATTACACAAGCTATAGGGAAACTAAAACCACACTCAGCGGCAGGACCGGATAAATGGAATGCCACACTGATCAAAAACTGCAAGAATGCAATTGCTGAGCCACTACAGTGGATCCCCGCTTACCGATTGGTTCGTGTTACGATCAAGCCTCATTGAGAATATATTGCCCGTGTAACGATTAATTTCCGTGTAACGATTTTTGAACGATCGCGCCAAATTCACGATGGAAGGAGATTCTCTTCCAAACAATAATTTTTTCTTCCAACCCCACGACTACCACCATCGATTTTCATCCATGTTACACTCCACCAACCTAAGGTAAATAATTTTTTTTTATTTCTTTATTTAATTATGTTTATTTAATTGTTTTTATTATTTATTTACAGCAAAATAAGTTATAATACATTTTTGGTGTTAAAATATCATGCATTGTTAAAATATCCTTTTAAACATGGAAAATTAGTGTTTTTAAGTCTTGCAAGAATGTATTTTCGAAAAATTTGCACCAATTAGGCCATTTACATGTTATAATGGGTTGTGTAACGATTTTTTCGTGTACCGATGGTATATTTTGCACCAATTACGATCGTTAAAAGGGGGTCCACTGTATATTGGATATGCAGGCGATCACTAGACACGGGAAAAATACTAGGCATCCTGAAGAGCGGGAACATAGTCCCAATATATGAAGGAGGAGATCGATCCGAGGCCAAAAACTACAGTTCAATGTCGCTTACATCTCAACAAAATATTTGAAAGAATAGTTAGATAGAAAATCTATGACTTTTTGGAAACTCAGAAAAAATTCAATGATAACCAACATGGGTTTCGGTCAGGCAGATCATGCCTATCACAACTAATGGAACACTACAACAACGTTTTTGATGCACTTGAAAGTAATGAAAACTACGATGCAATATACATACAGTAGTAGGCTGACCATATTTCCTTGAGACAAAAACGGGACATTGGGATGGCAAAAAAGGGACGGGGGTTATGTAATATTCTGTATTCATGCAAAAGTAAGTACATAAACCGGGACAAAATTGACATTTTTATTAAAACGACGGGACGGCCAGGAAATATTAAAAAAACGGTACTGTCCCGTTCAAAACGGTACGTATGGTCAGCCTATACAGTAGCCTTTGCCAAAGCGTTCGACAAGTGCGACCATGGAATCATAATACATAAACTGAAATATATGGGAATAACAGGAAAGTAGGGAAATGGATATATAATTTCCTTAGTGAGCGGCGGCAAGTCGTTACAGTACAAGGAGTATATTTATCAGAATCAGAGGTCCTCAGTTCAGTACCACAAGGAACAGTATTAGCTCCACTACTCTTCATAATCATGCTAACTGACCTAGATGAGGACGTTACCAGAGACAGCACAGTAACATCTTTTGCCGATGACACAAAGATCAGTAGAAAAATAAGAAACCAAGAAGAAATAAGATCTCTACAAACAGACATGAACAGAATCTACAAGTGGACGGAAGACAACAATATGAAGTTTAACACTGAGAAATTTCAGCTGTTACGGTACGGAAAATGAGAGGACCTAAAATCCATGGAATATTATACCTCAAATGGACAGGAAATTCAGAGAAATTCTAAAGCAAAAGATTTAGGGGTTGTAATGAGTGATGATGCGAAATTTGAAACACAAAATAAGATAGCAGTAAACAGAGCATAGAGAATAACTGGGCAGATACTGAGAACCTTTAAACAAAGGGATAGGAATATAATGATTCCTCTACTGAAAACACTGATCATACCCAAATTGGAATAATGCTCGGTCCTAACATCCCCATATAAAAGAAGACATTAGACAGCTAGAAGTGATCCAGAGAAGCTTCACAGCCAAGATCAAGGGGTGCAAAGAACTAAATTACTGGGAAAGTTACGCGAACTAAACCTATATTCACTGTAAAGGAGAAGAGAGAGATACACTATTATTTACACTTGGAAAATAATGGAGAAACTAGTCCCTAATCTTACTCTGAACCCTGTAACTCCCCAAACAACAGGGGGAAGTAGAAAAGGAAGATTGTGTCGTGTTTCCAAATTAAAGTCTAGACAGGGAACATCCTTAACCCTGAAAGAAAATAGTTTTGTTGTGAGAGGACCAAAACTGTTTAATCAGCTGCCCAAAGATCTAAGGAACACGAATGGTGTTGAAATGGACATCTTCAAAAGAAGTTTAGACGCCTGGGTCAGAACAATCCCCGATGAGCCGGGCGTACGTGGCTATGTGAGGTGGAGAGTATAAGAAACCAACTCACTATTTCACCAGGCCAACTCGAGAGGAGGAGCGACAAGCTTGACCTTCGTGAAATGAGGAGTCATCGTACGGAACCTTTGAAAGGTTGAAAGGAAAGGTACAAATTTAAAAGTGGGTATCGAAATGCGGTGATTAATGCCCTTCCAAATATAATCGAGCAATGGGCGTTGTTCCCAACTTAATTTATGCCAAATGGACTCGTCCAATTGTCCCTTTCATCAATTCATAACTCGGCTGCTATGTCCAGTCCTCATGAATGATAATTAATAACTGGAGGCTTTATAATACAATATTAATGATAGTGGTTTAGTGCATATGTTACATCCAATAAGAGTATGTTGGATATGTATGCCTGTATCCGTTTCACCCATGGGTATGTTTAAATTTCAGAAATATTTCTTTATATACGTTGTTGTGGTAATAATAATAAAAAAAGCAATAATAATAATAATAATAATAATAATAATAATACAGTAATTCACGTTCTTTACTGTTCAAAAGACATTAGAAAGAAAATACAAGTACAATTTTCAGTATGAAGGACATAATTTTAAGTAGTACATCCTTAGAACTGTTAAATACTCGTATGAGGTAAAGAGTGTTATCTTTCTGTCAATATTTACCTACATTATACACAATTTATATACGTAATGTCATTACCTTTACATACACTAATTCGGATTCATTATTTAAATAATAATTCAACGATATACACTCTTTAATAATGATTTCCACGAACTTAAATGAATATTTTTTTTAATTTAAAAAAGTACTAATTTAGGGAAGAAATTCACTTTTTAAAAGGTTTTAGGAGAAACGAGACAATGGATATGGGGAGAAAGGTGAAGATGGAGAAAAGCTAACACCGAGTCAAGATTTTCATTTTTGAATGAATAAAAAAATTTGTATGAGAATCATTCGCTTTAAAATTTGTTTCTTTAATTATTCCAAATATGAACTCCTTCGTATGAGAGGAATCTCCTTCACATTTCAAGTGTAGAGTCAGGTTTTTCAAACTAATAGACTAGTTATCGTGACTTATACCTTCACTCAATGGTTTACTGAATGGCGATTTTTTTAAATTTATAATTAACTGTAATTAAAGGAAAAAAGAAAAGCACAGAAATAAGGGCAGTAACACACACACACACACACACACACACACACACACACACACATATATATATATATATATGTGTGTGTGTGTGTGTGTGTGTGTGTGCGCGGAGAAAAAGCCGTCACATAAAATTAATGTTTCCCTTCAGCTATAAGAACAGTTACTAAAATTGATAACCTATTATTAACGCCATTATCTGATTAAAGTCTGTAATTTTAAAGTTCATAGTAAACGTGTCGGAATCGCATACCAAGTTAAAGACTCAGTTGTCTTCTTGAGTCGCTGAAGTGTGTTCTAAAAGAGTTGTCTGTCTATCGTTTCCTAAAAAGAACGAGTGTAGTATACAAACTGAGTTTTCATTTATAACGCTGCCTTCTCATTCAGTTTTTGAGTGTAATGCTTTCTGTGAATAAAAGCGTAAAAAGGGGTACAAGTCGTTGTCATAAACCTTGCTACAAAAATCCAAGTGTCTTCACTTTTAACGTATCGAGAAAAGAGAAAGCCCCGAGTCGCCCGTCATTTTTGTGAAATTGAGAAGCATTAAATTGTTCGTGAAACACAGTCAGATGAAATCGGCCTCAACTTAGAGGAAGAATCTGTATTATCGGTAGAAACTTCTGTTGCCGGAGCAACGAAGCGACATACTGAGTCACCCTAATTAATGAATCCATATATATATATATATATATATATATAATATACAAAGAGAGAGAGAGAGAGAGAGAGAGAGAGCCTCCGTTGCCAGACAAAAGGCTCTCCTCGCATGACTTTCGCTCGATCACTTTTCACGATTCTGTCAATGAATCGCACCCACAATTTTACTCGTGTTACACCTGCGTTTCGCCTACGTGATGTTACGCCCAAATCTCACCCAGGTCACACGCAGGTATTTTAATTCACCTTTCCCACGTTATTACACATCGAAAGCGGAATGAAATTTTTATTAATAACATTGATGATTGTTGGATATACGAGTATATATATATATATATATATATATATTATATATATATATATATGATACACACAGACCGTGCATGGAACAAGGAACTCTTCTGGGATAATTAAATCCACTATAGTCCGAATAAGTAATGGTAAATGACAAATACCATAGTTTTTCTTTTTCATGATGCAAGCCCGACGTGGGCAACGGGTCTCTCGCAAAGAGGTCCCATAAATATAGCTTCCCTCACCAGCTATCTGCAAAGCAGACAGTATCCAGCTTTGGGACATGGATCTAGGGAAAGCAGCCTAGCCCCACTATATTTAGAACCTCAATATAAGTAAAAGACTCGTTGCATTCACGTCGGATTGAATAAATCAAAGAAAAAGGGGTAACTATTATATTTTTAGCCAAAACCAAAACCCACGTCGGGCTTGCATCATGAAAAAGAAAAACTATGGTATTTGTCATTTACCATTACTTATTCGGACTATAGTGGATTTAATTATCCCAGAAGAGTTCCTTGTTCCATGCACGGTCTGTGTGTATCATAAAAAACTCAGGGAACCATTCTGAGTTCATTCCCATATATTATATATATATATATATATATACTTACTTTATGTTACTTTATGAGAGTTCGAACGACGGTTCAGGATCGACCTACGGTCGACCCCTCTGCAGCATCCCGCCTCATTTGTGGGATTTGGTGAAGGAGGGAATTGCTGTCTGATCTCCTCCTGCCCTCGTAGCCAGCCACGCATGGCTGGTCAGGGGCTTTGCACAGGAATCTGTCCAGCTGCTTCTTGAAGTTATTCAGGTCGATGTGTTGGAGATTCCTCACTTCTTTTGGTAGGACATTGAAAAGCGATGGGCCTCGTATTCTGAGGGTAGGCGAGACCAGTAGTCTTCACCTTCAGTTTCCTCTATCTTAGACGTAAAAGTCCTTTATTCGCAATGTTCGCAATATCTCGTTTTCTGTATGGGCTTGTAAGTACTGAGCAATACTCAATTACTGGTAGGACTAGGCTCTTCCATTATTTGAGCATGATGTTTGCTTTTCTGCTGCGGAAACTCCTCCAGATGATTTTCATTATTTTTCTAGCCGTTGTAATTTTGATGTTGTAGTGTTCTCTGAATTCTGTATCTGACTACATTATTACTCCAAGATCCCTGACTTGTAGATTTGGTGTTATCTGTTTGTCTTGCAGAGTTTTGTATTTTTTATAATTTTGTGTATATATATATATATATACTGCAAACCCACAAGGAAAAAGATATCCATATATAAAGATCTCCATATATATATATATATATATACAGGGCGTCCCCAAAAAATGTATACACACTTTAAATACTTATAAAGGCAGTGTTTATTAAAATACATTTCATTTTCAAAATGTACTAGAATCTACAGACATTATTTAATTGTTTTGTCAACGCCTGTTTTCAAACTGACGTCCGTTCTGGTCCAGGCACTGCTGATAACGCGAAGCTATGGAATCGCAAACATCACGAAACATTTCGTTTGGTATTTGTGTGCATTCTCGTTCAATGGCTGCTCTCAATTCAGCGACTGTTGCAGGTTTTATAGCGTAGACTTTGTCTTTTAAGTATCCCCATAAAAAAAAGTCTAGTGGTGTGAGGTCTGGTGAACGCGGAGGGTATTCTACGAAACCCCTTCGTCCAATCCACATCCACATCGTGCCAAGTACCACTCGCAATACTCCACTTTCGGTCCGGATCATCTTCATTAATAGCATGGACTAATCTTGGAATGTAACTTTTCCATTGACAGCGCTTCAAAATGCGTTGGACAGACGATTCTGAAATTCCTACCTCACGACTCGCTTGCCGCACAGATTTTCTTGGACTTTGGTGATACGTTTCCAGTACTCTTTCTTGCTTTGTGGGGCTTGTCGATGTCCGTGGTCTTCCGGAACGCTTCTTGTGGACATTCTGAACAGTTCCATCGGCTTCAAACTTATCTCTAATTCGAGTGATGGTAAGTCGCGTTGGTGGATCTGTTTGAAACTCCCTCCTAAACTGTCTTTGCACTTCAACTGCGTTTTCACACTTCCAGTAGCATTTTAGAATGAATTTCCTTTGTTCAAAGCTTAGTCTGACTGCCATTATTAATTCTAATGGGTTTAACTTGGAAAGAAAGAAACATCAATTGAGCTATCAGCTGTTAAAGTGTGTATACATTTTTTTGGGACGCCCTGTGTATATATATATATATATATATATATATATATATATATATTATATATATATATATATATATGGAGAGTGCAAAAGAGCAATTCGCTCCTCCACCAAGCCAGACCTAGAGGCGGAGCCACTAGCCTGACCTTCGTGTGAAGAGAAACCAATGCATGGAACTGCAACGAGGTTAACTGGTGTATATAACGGGTGTGCCATAAAAAAGGGTACATTTTAAAAAGGCTATAAAATGAACATTTGTCATTTAATTTTAATAAAACTTCTACACAATAAAACATATGTATTTATCTATATGCAAACAAGTTTTCAGACTAAAATATCAAATAATTCAAATTCTATCAACATTTAACGTAAGAGTATGATTTTTCTACTTAACATGCAAAAATTATTAAACCTTTTTAATATTTTTTTATAAAAATAATTTCTAACGTAAAATTTACCTGAAATTATTAAAAAAATTGTTCAAAATGCTTTCCTTCCATTTCAATAACTTTTTTACTTGTTCCTGTGGAAGTTCTTCCCATTTTTGAATGATGATCTCGTGTAAATGAACGACATCTTTTATCCTAGTCCTGTAGACTCGCTCTGCTAAGTTCTCCCATATTCCAGCCAAAAATAAAAAAGTTATTGAAATGGAAGGAAAGCATTTCGAACAATTTTTTTAATAATTTCAGGTAAATTTTACGTTAAAAATTATTTTTATAAAAAAATATTAAAAAGGTTTAATAATTTTTGCATGTTAAGTAGAAAAATCATACTCTTTCGTTAAAAGTTGATAGAATTTGAATTATTTGATAGTTTAGTCTGAAAACTTGTTTGCATATAGATAAATACATATGTTTTATTGTGTAGAAGTTTTATTAAAATTAAATGATAAATGTTCATTTTATAGCCTTTTTAAAATCTACCCTTTTTTTATGGCACACCCGTTTTATAATATATATATATATATATATATATATATATAACTGCAATGACCACGCAGTATATTAATGTATAGAAACGACGTAAGTATAGAGGAGCGTTCTGCACACGAGGAAGAGAAATAACGAACAAATGAAAAATGAGGTGAACCGCCCGGGAATCGAACCCAGGATCTTCCGATTGCCGGTCAGATGCGCTATCCATTACACCAAGGGCCTCCCGGGCGGTTCACCTCATTTTCATTTGTTCGTTATTTCTCTTCCTCGTGTGCAGAACGCTTCTATACTTACGTCGTTCTATACATTAATATACTGCGTGGTCATTGCAGTTAAATGTACATATTCACGATTTGCGAGGGTGCCCTCTCAAGGCATTGGTTTCTGCCCTATGTAGGAGAATTTCGACTTATGACTGATCGAGGCCCGTGGTGTAATGGATAGCGCATCTGACGGCAATCGGAAGATCATGGGTTCGATTCCCGGGCGGTTCACCTCATTTTTCATTTGTTCGTTATTTCTCTTCCTCGTGTGCAGAACGCTCCTCTATACTTACGTCGTTTCTATACATTAATATACTGCGTGGTCATTGCAGTTAAATGTACATATTCACGATTTGCGAGGGTGCCCTCTCAAGGCATTGGTTTCTGCCCTATGTAGGAGAATTTCGACTTATGACTGATCGAGGCCCGTGGTGTAATGGATAGCGCATCTGACCGGCAATCGGAAGATCCTGGGTTCGATTCCCGGGCGGTTCACCTCATTTTTCATTTGTTCGTTATTTCTCTTCCTCGTGTGCAGAACGCTCCTCTATACTTACGTCGTTTCTATACATATATATATTAGGGTGATTCAAAAAAATCAGTTTTTTTTTTTAATTGTTCAACCTGTATTTTTGTTCCCTATGACAAAAAAGTAGTGTATGCCAAATTTGGTGAATTTTAAATAAAATTTACTATGTGCTACCAGGTGTCAAAGTTTCCCTCTTTTTCAATTTGTTTGTTTTTACAACTTATGATTTTATGTTTAATTGTTTATATTTCAGAATTTTTAATTAATGGTTTATATACTAGTGTTGGTTTACGTCGTCGTCGTTGGCCTAGGCAAGCTACGGCTTGGGACCGTAGCGCATCTATCCGGTATAGGTTAACCTGGATGATGTAGCCATAAGCACTGCCGCTAGTTAAGTGCCAACCAGTGATTATCTCACTAGCCGTATTGAGTCCGTTAGGCGAAACTGCGACAGTACCAAAGGTGGAAAATATAACCTTTGGTTTTCTATTGTTTATTTGTAAAATGGACATGGTATTAGATTAAAATAAATATTTGAATATAAAATAATTAACTGACAATTGTGATATATAATTAATTATGTTTACATACAATAAAATAATATAGTATACATAAAATTAGTATTAATGTGGTTCACAATTGAATTATAATGGGTAACTAATTTAAAATGAATTTATACTATTCCGAAATTCAAGACGGTAAAATTAACATTTAACTTGAAACTAAAATAAGAGTATTCACTACACACTCCCCCACCGAGAGGAAGTTCAAAGAGTTCCGAACGACACAGATTTCCGCTGAACCTTTTTGGTAGCTACTTGTACCTCACTTAAGGTTGATTCCAAAAACGCAGGCTTAAGACGATCGATAGAAACCTTGTCGACCTTGGAACCGCGCTGGATGAGAAATGATTTGCGCGTACGTCGGAGAACTTCATAGGGTCCGTCATATATGGACATTGGAGAGGCCGTTTGGGACAGGTACACGAACGAAAACGTGGGTGCAAGACTGGAGGGCTGGGGAAACAAAGATGTTCTGTTGGCTAGTCAATCGAGGGGGAACAGGCCTGAAGGACTGCATGTGAGAGGAAAGTGTCTGAGTAATTCCGTAGGATCACATGACTTATCCCCTGCAGTGAAGTAGCCACCTGGTAGCCGCAGTGTTGTTCCATAGACTAGTTCAGCCGCTGTAGTCTTCAGATCACTCTTAATGCAGAGCGAATACCAAGCAAAACGAGTGGAAGCTTATCCATCCAATGGGAGTCTTCGTGACACATAAGGGATGACTTCAGCTGGCGATGGAAGCGTTCGACGAGGCCGTTAGCTTGTGGATGATACGCACAGGTATGCGCATGTACTGTACCCAACAAGCTGGTAAACTTCTTCCAAAGCGAAGACTCAAATTGGCGACCTTGGTCAGTGATGACTTTTGTCGGCAATCCAAATCTTGATACCCATCCATGAAGAAAGGCTCTTGCAACAGTGTCCGCTTGGATATCAGGAAGTGGGATGGCTTCAGGCCATCTGGAAAAGCGGTCGAGACAGGTGAGCAGATAACGTTGGCCTTGAATCACTGGAAGAGGGCCAACAATGTCTACATGAATTACTTCAAATCGCTGGGATGGGGGCGGAAATGCGTCAAAGGGGGACCTGGTGTGCCTTTGGACTTTGGCACGCTGGCAGGCAAGGCACGTTTTGGTCCAATGTTTGACATCCTTCCGCATCGAGGGCCAAACAAAGCGAGAGGTAACCAGGTGTTGCGAAGCACGGACACCAGGATGGGAGGGCTTATGAAGATCCGTGAAGACTGCTTTTCTGTGACATGGAGGGACATAAGGGCGAATAGCAGCTGTTGATACGTCGCAATAGAGAGGCACAGACAATCCTGGCATACTCATTTTCTTGAGGAAAGTGAGTGAGTGGAGTCTTCTCTGAGCAGGTCTTGTAGTTCCGTATCCTTATCTTGATCCTGTGCAATAGCATTCCACAGTGTAGAGGTGAGGGTAACAGAAGTAATCTCTATTCTTGAAAGTGCATCCGCTGGAGTGTTCAAGACACCTTTGATGTGGCGGATATCTGTGGTAAATTGCGAGATATAATCGAGTTGCCTGATGACTCTGGGAGAGTGGTTACAGCTTTTTATTGAAGACAGTGACCAAAGGTTTGTGGTCGGTAAAAACACAAAACTCTCGGCTTCAAGGAAATGTTGAAAATACTTCACGTTTAAGTAAATAGCAAGAAGTTCACGTCCGAAAGCACTATAACGCGTTTGGGCTGGCTGCAGCTTTTTCGAGTAAAACGCGATGGGTGCTTGTTGACCGTTAATGGTTTGTTCCAACACTCCACCGATCGCAACATCTGATGCATCGACCGTCAGAGTTAGGGGGGCATCACTGATAGGAAATGACAGAGACAATGCACTATTGATAGCATTTTTGGCATTGTCGAACGCCTGTAAACTATCGCTACACCATACCAATTTCGTTACCTTGCGTTTGTGTGTGATCATAGCGTGTAGAGGAGCAAGAACACTGGCACAGTTTTTAATGAACTTGTGGTAATAATTTACCAAACCTAGAAACCGCCGTAACTCACGCTGATTACTTGGCATAGGGTAATTTTTATCACTTCACACTTGTCCTGAAGGGGGGTAATTCCGTGCTGCGAATCGTGTGACCAAGAAATTCCAAGGTTGGCTGTGCAAACACACACTTAGATGCATTAATAGTAACACCGTATTGTTCTAAGCGTTGAAAGAGGAGTGAAAGATGTTCCTTATGTTCCTCTTCCGTTGAGCTGGCCACAAGCAAATCATCGATGTAGCATAAACAAAGTCTAAGCCTCTGGTGACCTCATCTATAAACCTCTGAAAGGTTTGCGCAGCATTCCGTAGCCCGAACGGCATCTTCAAAATTCGAATAACCCAAATGGTGTACAAACTGCAGTCTTGGGAATATCCGAAGGCTCTACGGGAATGTGGTGGAAAGCCTTAACGAGATCTATTTTACTGAAGATAGATTTGCCGTGGAGAAGAGAAGTAAAGTCTTGGACATTTGGTACCGGATATCGGTCCGGGATGGTTGTCGAATTCAAAAACCGGTAATCCCCACATGGTCTCCAGTCTCCTGACTTCTTCTGGACCAGGTGTAGGGGAGAGGACCAACTGCTTTTGGAAGGTCTTATTATCCCAAGATCCATCATAAGCTGGAATTCCGATTTGGCAGCTTTCAGTTTGTCCGGGGCAAGACGTCTGGGTTTTGCAAACACAGGGGGACCTTTTGTTGTAATGTGATGGGTAACGGTGTGTAATGGTATCACCCATCTGCATCGGTTGAAGAATTCCTGGATATCGCTGGAAAAGGCACTGGTACATGGAATTAGGGGGAACGAGGGAAAGTGCAGAGTTCGAGGCGTCCGGAAGGGCAACCTGTTTGGCAAGAACAGAAAGCAGTGTGGCCTGGTCGCATAAGCGTCGCTTGTCAAGATCCACCAGGAGTTTGAAATGCTGGAGGAAGTCAGCGCCGATGATGGGATGCCGCACTTGAGCACAGATGAAAATCCACTTGAAGGATCGGTGAAGGCCCAAGTTTAGTTCACGCGACTGAGTACCGTACGTGGGTATGCGTGAACCGTTAGCAGCGTATAGAGGCGGAGATTCCGAGTGCTTATGACCAGATTTTTGAGGGAATACACTGACTGACGCTCCGGTATCGACCAAGAAATTGACACCAGAGTTCCTGTCCTTTATGAATAACAGGTTGGCAGTGCGAGTACTAGACGCCATTAGGACTCGCTGCTGGGGTTTCCCGACGAAAAATTGCAAGGGGAGATGCACTTCCTAGCCTTTTTTCCAAATTTCGAGTGGTAGAAGCAGATCTTCCCGGAACTCGAACGATGCCTCTTCGTAAATCTTGACCGAGAATGGCTTCTTTGCCGTTGATTTTGTAGCAGAGAACAAACGTGGTTGAGTCGTTGACTTAACTCTTTCACTTTCAACTTCAGTTCCGATTGTGTGTTTACGATGTTGACCGGAGCTGTGTCAATCTCCACTACTTTGTCGCAGTTTCTGCTAGTTATCAACTGGAGTAGCAGGATCCATAGTGGCCAAGACACGCTGAGCTGATGGAGGAAGTTTCTGCAAGAACAGCTGTCTAAAGATGTCCTTATCGAAGGTTTGTGCGCGTTCGCCTAGAGCGCACTGCATAGCCCTCAGCATTTGAGTGGGCTTACGGTCTCCAAGTTCTTCTTTTGAGATTAACTGATGTAGTTTCTCACGCTCGGAGACAGTGGTGCGGCACAGGATGGCAGACTTCAGATCGTTGTATGGGTCCTCACTCGTGGAAGGAGATACGATGACGTCACGGACTTCAGAGATGATGCTCGCTGGTAGAGAGGACAAAAACATGATCGTATTTCGTCCTGCTAGTGGTGATCCTTCCCAAGTTGAATTGTGATTCCACTTGGTGGAACCAAATAAATGGATCACCCGGCCAGAAGACGGGGAGCTTTACGCTCAAGTGGGAGATGGCACCAGCGTCGTCAGGCATCTTCTCCTATGCTTGCTAACGTACAAGCAAGACGACAAGTTCCCAACGAAGGAGTGGAGGTTGAGACGAGCGCAGGCACAGAGCGCACGGGCAGGGGTGAGGGGCAGAGGGCACGAGCGACATTACAGTCTGGTCCTAGTCGCTCGGGTGAAGGGGTGATGGGCACGAACGACGTTACAGTCTGGTCCTAGTCGCTCGGGTGAAGGGGGTGGTGGGCACGAACGACGTTACAGTCTAGTCCTAGTCGTTCGGGAAGGGGGTGATGGGCACGAACGACATTACAGTCTAGTCCTAGTCGTTCGGGTAGAAGGGGTAATCCAGCTCCGGGGTCACCAATTGTTGGTTTACGTCGTCGTCGTTGGCCTAGGCAAGCTACGGCTTGGGACCGTAGCGCATCTATCCGGTATAGGTTAACCTGGATGATGTAGCCATAAGCACTGCCGCTAGTTAAGTGCCAACCAGTGATTATCTCACTAGCCGTATTGAGTCCGTTAGGCGAAACTGCGACAGTACCAAAGGTGGAAAATATAACCTTTGGTTTTCTATTGTTTATTTGTAAAATGGACATGGTATTAGATTAAAATAAATATTTGAATATAAATAATTAACTGACAATTGTGATATATAATTAATTATGTTTACATACAATAAAATAATATAGTATACATAAAATTAGTATTAATGTGGTTCACAATTGAATTATAATGGGGTAACTAATTTAAAATGAATTTATACTATTCCGAAATTCAAGACGGTAAAATTAACATTTAACTTGAAACTAAAATAAGAGTATTCACTACACTAGCTTGCTTTTAATTGTTGCTTGGAACTCGTAATTTTGATACCAATTAATCGATTATGGAAGCTAGGCCTAACTCACCATCACCCAGTTCCTCATTTGGGAGAAGTTCTACAAGAAAAGAAACTGAAGTATGGGTAATTGGGCAGCCCTCTGCATTACTAAAAACATCCGTATTACCATCAGAGAAGGAAATGATGGCCCTCTTCATGCACTACAGAAATATTAAAAAGCAAGACATTAGAGAATCATGCTGCTCTACTGCAGATGATGTGCTAGCAGTTTGGAAAAAAGCAGGAATACCAGCAAAACAAAGAATACATGTAGTAGATAAAATTCAAGGAATACTGAAGGAATGACAGCTGCTTAAGAAAAACAAAGCAAACAAATTGAAAAGATCACAAAATTTAAATAATAAAGAAGAAAAATGGAAAGATAAACTGGAAAACTTATTTGACATTGCTCATGAGAATGCTATGCAGCTTATAAAATAGAAGATGATAAGAAATTCTTGAAAATGCAACGTGAGAAAGGACGTCATGGAAAAATGGGTACCATTGATAAGGCTGTTGCTAAAAAAGAGCAAAGAGCAGCAGAAAAGCAACAACGTTATGAAAAGAGGAAAGCAGAAGAAGAGATCAAAAGAAGAGAGTGAAGAGGCTGTCATACTCGTACATCATCAGAATCAGAAGAGAGTAAAAGTGATGAATCTGGTTTCTGTGCTGCACAACCTTCAACATGGAAAAGTAAGGTTGGCAAACGTAGAAAATTGTTTGATGATAAATTATTAGGAAGTCTTGATGTTGCAAAATTGAGTGACAGAAATGCGTCTCTTTTTAATGCAAACAATCAGACATCGCTTGAATGGGACATCTGCGAACAAATAAAATGCATGTGTTTCAATACAACGGCAGCCAATACTGGTCCTAGAAATGGTGCAGCTATTCTTCTAGACCAAAAATTCGACAACGATTTATTGTGGCTGGCATGTCGACACCATATATTTGAAATTATGCTGGAAGCTGTTGTTTCAAAGTCTTTATCACCATCTTCTGGCCCAGATATAGTCCTTTTTAAGAAGTTCAGAGAAAAATGGTCAAGCATTAATAAGGAGGACTACGAGACACCATTATCAGATCCAGATATCTATGAAAATATTCATCAAAGATGACATAATTATATTTGCAACAAATCAACTAGATACATTCCAACCAAGAGACGATTACCTAGAACTATTGCAGTTAACAATTATTTTTTTGGGAGGTGAACCAAAAGGTGGAATCAAATTTAAACATCCAGCGGGACTTCATCGGGCTAGGTGGATGGCCAAAATTACATATTCATTAAAAAATTTTATGTTGAAATCTCAGTTCAAAATTTCAGTAAAAGACAAAAAAGGACTAAAAGACATCTGTCTATTTGCTACTCGGTTATATGTAAAGGCATGGTTTACAGCTCCTGTGCCATCTTGCGCTCCTCGTCTTGCTCTGGAATTATTACAGAATCTTGTAGTCTACAAACAAATAAATGACACAATTGCATTTGTTGCTATTAAAAAACTGTTAGGTCACCTCTGGTACCTATCAGAAGAACTGGTAGCCTTGGCCATTTATGATGATGAAGTGCCTACTGAAACGAAAAACAAAATTGTAAAGGCCTTGCAAAATGCAACAGAAACTCTTCCTGCAAAACGGGCTTTTCTAGATCCTGCACTTATTCCAACGAAGAAATAAAAAGATTTTGTCATCAAATACTCAAAGATTCTTTACAATAACAGAATTTAGTTCAAAATTTTTACTCAAAGATGCTAAAGAATGGCATAATGATGAAGAGTATAACTCCGCTGAGAAATCTATCAAACAGTCGAAAGTCGTGAATGATATAGCGGAAAGAGGAGTAAAATTAATGGCTGAATATAATAAAATACTAACACATGACGAAGATCAAAAACAATTCTTGCTACAAGTAGTGAAAAACTACAGGGCTGTTTACCCTGATAGAAAGAAAGAAACATTGATGAAGTAAGGACAGCTAATGTCTCAAATATCATGCTAGTTTAATTATGCATGCTTGTGGTTATGGTAGGACCTACGGGGGAGCTTTCCACATTAAAAAAAAGCAATGCGCCTTGTACTGTACCCCCTGGGTGGTGTGGAAAAATTTGACAATTTGAGTCGTTCTGTCAATTTTTAATTGCTGGTAGCAACCCCTAAAAATTAAAAATTTGCTAAAATATTTTAGGATAGTTGTTTTTATGCTGAAATGAACCATTTAAAGGGTTGAACACATTAAAATAAAAAAAAAAAATTTTTACCCCCATATTTGAATCACCCTAATATATATATATATATATATAACTTCGTTGCCATTAAACCGAGAAGGGCCTAATAAGTGTTTCGGGCGCAACTGAAGTATCGAAGGGTGGTTACTACTAAGTCATTAAATAGAGGTACTCGCCAATCTAACCTAACCTAACCTAACTAGACCTTAACTAATCTACCCTAATTTGGACTAACATATCTTTTTTCCGACACTAAAAATATTTTGAGATTTATTATAAGAATTTTTTAATGTTTAGAGGTAACATACTTTTTACCTTACAAAAAACACATAATGTTTGTGAATTATCACATACTTGAACTCATTTATGCCTAGTTACACACACACACACACACATATATATATATATATATATATATATATATATATATATATATATATATATATATATATATATATATATATATATACGGGCAGCATTAGAACAAGCAAAGTTACACCAAGTTTTTTTTGCATTAGTAGTAAGAAAAGAATATGAAATGTACACTTCCATACCCGAGAGAATCACTTCCGTGATGCGCTCAGCACACTCGGAGGGGCCCGGCCACGGAAGCATTAGCCATAGGCGTACGAGCAGGGGGGGCTAGGGGGACTGAGGGGGGGCTGAATTCGGGCAAACTGGCTCTGCATTCGGGAAAAATGAAAAAAATAATAGCTTGTAAAAGTTGGAGAAATGCTTATATCATATTATAAATTCAGGATCAGAAAGTTATAAGATAATTTCATATTTTTATTTATTAGCTGTTATTAAGCACTTATTAAGCTGTTATTAGTACTTACAGGCTATTTTTTTATTCCAGGTTTAATCTACATTTTACTATGGTATTTAGACCAAATAGGGGCTATAAAACTTTGCTTAAAAATTCAAAAGAATATCTAATCCTTGTCGTGAGTTAATTGCTTTGTAAGCTTATCATGAATATTGAATTAGTTGGTAAGTATTATTATTAGCCAAATTAAAAGGTAAAGCCCTTGCCCCTAGGTCTATTCCTTTAAACTTGCTAATAATGAAATTTTTACATAGTTCTAGTGCTTTATATAGACTATGGTAATCTGGTAAAGTTTTTATGCGGTAATAATACTATACTTGATGTTGTTTTAACTTTCATTTTACATTGTGAGCACAGTAGGTGCTACTAAATTTATTTCAGTTGTGTTGGCTCACAAGTTTTTATTATCTTTCTTATGCATGAATAAAATATTTGATATAGTCTTATGCCCTATTAATCGAAATTAACTAATTACCGGTAGGGATTACAATACATCATGGAAGTTGCATAAAAAAAGGAAAATCATACAATTAATTTTGCAAAGCATGACACGTATCCTTTGGTAATGTTAGTGCTTCTAATGGCCTGTTGGAGTGAGGGAGCCTGAGCCTGTGATGATCCTAATTTCCTAAATATATATATATATATATATATATATATATATATATATATATATATATATATATATATATATATATATATATATATACACACAGACCGTGCATGGAACAAGGAACTCTTCTGGGATAATTAAATCCACTATAGTCCGAATAAGTAATGGTAAATGACAAATACCATAGTTTTTCTTTTTCATGATGCAAGCCCGACGTGGGCAACGGGTCTCTCGCAAAGAGGTCCCATAAATATAGCTTCCCTCACCAGCTATCTACAAAGCAGACAGGATCCAGCTTTGGGACATGGATCTAGGGTTTAAAGCAGCCTAGCCCCACTACATTTAGAACCTCAATATAAGTAAAAGACTCGTTGCATTCACGTCGGATTGAATAAATCAAAGAAAAAAGGGGTAACTATTATATCATGAAACGGACATGTTATGTGCCTTGAAAAGTGGACGCTCAATTCTGCCAGTTGAGGTTTAAGTTTTGGTTTTGGCTAAAAATATAATAGTTACCCCCTTTTTTCTTTGATTTATTCAATCCGACGTGAATGCAACGAGTCTTTTACTTATATTGAGGTTCTAAATGTAGTGGGGCTAGGCTGCTTTAAACCCTAGATCCATGTCCCAAAGCTTGATCCTGTCTGCTTTGCAGATAGCTGGTGAGGGAAGCTATATTTATGGGACCTCTTTGCGAGAGACCCGTTGCCCACGTCGGGCTTGCATCATGAAAAAGAAAAACTATGGTATTTGTCATTTACCATTACTTATTCGGACTATAGTAGATTTAATTATCCCAGAAGAGTTCCTTGTTCCATGCACGGTCTGTGTGTATCATAAAAAACTCAGGGAACCATTCTGAGTGTCCCATATATATATATATATATATATATATATATACACAGTTAATTACATTCACTATCTAATTTCGGGCATTCTTTGTTGTAACTTAAAAATTCGGGCAAATTTGTATCAGCCCTCCCCAAAAAGATTAGGTGCCATACGCCTATGGCAGTAGCCATTCCACTGTAAATCATAGAAATACTGCCTCAGGGCCTCCCAATCAGCGGCGCCTCCTCTTGGGAGGATGCAAAGGCCGAACTGGAGTGACTGCGGTCGGAAGAGTCAAACGGAGAAAAACGTTTGACAGAGTAGGAAGAAGGATGAGTGGTAAGAAATACTGGAAGTCCAGAATGTTGGGCCTATCCCCAAAGCGATCGGGGATACGAGTAGGGTGCTGTACAATCTACTCAACAGTGCTAAACCTAAGGATTTTTTAGTGGGTGTGTGATTTCACAAACTCGTCATTGTGATGGTGCATTAAAATACACCTTTTCTGTATTGTTTGTACAATACAGAAAACTTTCCAACCTAACAAGTTTATAGTCCAAAATTTTAAGACTACACGAGTATCCCATAAGTACAAACGTCGGTACTGAATATCTTTGTAACCAGTAACAGCACTCCCAGTAGGCGATTGCAGAGTTGGCTCAGCATTTAATTTGAAACAATTTTAAAATCTTGTCTTCTTGACATCATCAGACTGCATGTAAATTTTGAGAAGTGAAATACATATTACATATTAATGAAAACAATATCTGCAAAATTAAAACACAGCTGTTGAGTAAAACAATGGGTATCGTATAAGAAAATGCAATCAATTAGTAAACTGTATTTGTAAGACTAAGGAAGTTTTTTCAACATATATACCTACATTTTCATTTATAATTATATTCATATTGCCTCCACAGTGACAAGTGAATAATAAGTCATTCAATGAAAAATAATGGCAGTTAAAAATAAGCACAAAAATACAAAAAAAATTGCGAAATTATTCATTACATAGATGCATATAACGTATGTAATACATCATTAATTTATCATCTGTCAGTAATTATTACATTATAAACGTAAATGTAATAATGGAAGTAATAAATGTGGAAATAAATATAAATGCAACAGATGTAATAATAAAGGTAATATTATAAATTTAATAATTAGGGTAAAGGTAATAATAATAAATGTTAAAAAAAAAATGTAAATGCAATAATAAATGCAGTAATTATGTCAAAATATTAGAATCTGTATGTATAGAACAAGAAGATTGTTTTAATTTGTGCGAATGTACTTATAAGCGGGACCCTGTAATAAAATGCCCTTCCGGTGTCGGGAGAACGGTATCTAACCTAGGTGCGAATTTCGCAATGGTCTCTGGATTGTTTCCTTCTCGCCTTTTTCATTCGTTTTTCGGTTTATAATTTCTGTATAATAAACAACAATGTAATAACCAATGTAATAATAAATTTATAATTTCTGTAATAAATAATAATGCAATATTAAATGTAATAAATTTAATAATAAATGTAATAATTATGTAAAAAAATAATAGAATCTGTATGTTTAGAACAGGAAGATAGTTTTAAATTTGTGCGAATGTACTTATAAGCGAGTCCCTTTAATGAAAATACCCTTCCGGTGTCGGGAGAATGGGATCTAACCTAGGTGCGAATTTCTTAACGGTCGGTCCCTGGACTGTTTTTCCCTCTTGTTTTGGTTCATTCGTTTTTCTGTATCCACCCGAGGAGGATGCCAGTGGGCATCGAAACTGTTGTGGAAATAAACTCTGTCTATTAGAGTGGGTTTTTATTTTCATATTTTGACCTTCACGTAGAAAAAAGTGAAGTTTTTTGCAGTTAGCTATTGCTTAACGCGAATTCATATTTCACAATTTCGGGAAAAAACGAGATACAGTGTAATCATTAGCGGTAAATTTTACAAGAAGACAATCTTTCAGTAAAGAGAAACATATTCCTAATTTTCTTGCCTTGTTTAATATGATTTTAAGTTACACGGTGGTTTTCAAGAGTGCTCGTGTTACGCGAGAGCTCCCTAGTATGTGAGCTCAATTAGATATTTCGCCATTACTAAGGAAAAACCTTTTTACAGCTGGATTGTTTTTATAGGTTGATGTTTGTGGCTCTTTGTATCGTCGATGCTTAGCCTGAAGAAATTTTGCTACTGCTGGACGTGGATCAAAATGACCTGCACCAACACCATTTAATGCAATAAGCAATCTGTTGTTGGCACCCTGCAATGACATCGCAAGCCTTCTGTCACTACGGAAAATATTATAATGCGATACCACTCTTTCTACTGCCATTGAATGTGGAGCTGCAGTGAGAACAAGATTCACGAGTGCTGTAAGTGGAGAGTCAGGATTTTTGGTCACAGCTTCAGAAATACGTTTGAATTTCGTGTTGATGTCTTCATGTTCGTTCAACCTCGGATTGTTGATAAAAATATCAATACAATCGTCAGTAAGTTTCATAGAGTCAAAATGTCTGTTCATTTTCCGAAGAAGAATGTTAGCCTTTCTGGCCATAACTTCAGGAGATGTCGAATTAAAAACCTCTGAAATTTCTTTTAACGACGCATTTGCTCCTTCGTCCATTCTCTTTTGCAAGAAATTCTTAATTGACTCAAGTGTCTCATGCCTAATAGCACTGAAAGAGCGATTTGATAACGTGACGAACTGATTAGAAATTGCTCTTCTTGCTCTCCTTCTAACTGCACCTGTATCTTCTCTTGCCTCCTTATGTTGATCGCCATCCGTTGTCGGTTTACTTGTTCCTGCACCTTCGTCTACATCTCCCAATTTCTCCTCCCAACCACCGATATATGGTTTGTCCACCATCGTCGTGATACGCTCGATGTATCGAGTTTGGATTGCCGGAATATCGAACAGTATTAGGTCTGTTTTTTGGAATTCCTTTTGTAGACAGGCAAGGTGATGAGAATGTCAGCCATTAAACCAGTCAGTCTATATTGCTGACCTCCTGCCTCCCACATACGCAAAAAACCAGACGCCTGTTGCTTAGTGATTCTATCGTCAGTGGTGGAGATGCTTTCCCAGAAAGCAACACATGCTGGCAGATTGTTAAGTAGACTGACGCACATTGCTTGGACATGTTGGGCAAATCGTACTTCTGGTGGATTTAATAAACTGTTTGAACGTCAACCCTAGTTTTTTGCATTCAATTTTCACACGCTTGGTACGGACAGAAGACACATGAAAATATTTAACAGTATCTTTCACCTGGGAATACCATCGCTTCAATTCAGGAACAGTTGTGATTAACTCGTGAAACACCAAATCAGTTCTATGGCACACACACCATATGCAAGGAACCAGCCGTTGTAGTTCATCATTCAGTTTCTTCCACAACCCAGAATTGATACCGGTGTTGGCTGCTTCACCATCAGTTGTAAGGGATAACAGCTTGTCGAAAACAGGTGCATTGAAGTTAATTTCATTCATGTTGTCGCTCTCGGTGTCGTCATCATCGCTTGAATCTTGGCCTTCTGGCGCTAGATTATTATACTGAAATGATACATCGCCAGGCCTCTCTAAGCTTCTACCGAGAGCCTCCAGTAAGCCATTAGCTCCTCCTTCAACAGGCTCCACAGCTGCAAGAAAACGTGTAGTAATAACGCCATCTTTCACCAATCTTGCAGTCACAAACTTAATGCCTAGTTGTTGACGATCACATGATCCATCAATTTGTATTCCTAAAGCATCGCATTGATTTATTTCTTCAATGAGATTCTCCTTAAATACATCACCAATGCATGACAACATTTCATAGTAAATATTTGTCGTGCGATAGTGCATATCTGAACCTGTGGGTCTAAATGGTTCCATGTTGCAATCCCAGTCTTGGGAAAACTTCTGTACAAGTTGGTCGGAAAAGATATTGGTGAGACACCTTGATGGCCAGGAATATCCTGATACGGTTTCACACTGAGTGTCATTGTAGCAGTCCATTGCCAGGCGAAGTAGTTGTGAAACTTCCTGGATTCTATATCTCTTGAAGAGATTCAGCCAAGGATGTTTGTCGCTCTGCTTTTGAAACTGATCATGTAATTTGCTTGCCTCTAGTGCAGCTGCATGTGGTTTACCCTGAAGATGCTCAATTAAGCGCTGTGCTCCAAGCTTACCTTCTGTTCGTGCTCCCGTACTGGATGCATAAGGTACACTTCTGTTCAATGAAACCTTCTCAGCATCATCTATGAAACTGCAACAAACATTACACTTAACAAACAATCGAGTTTGTCTTTTATCCTTGTTTTTAATTCTTGTAAGAACCGAATCCGATGAATACATGTTCAACAATCTGTTAATATTAAGAGGTAAGCCCATATAGTACGATGTGGAACCAGTAGAAGTGGAAGATGAATTGGCCACATCCGCATCTTGACCAATACTTGAAGCTGAGGTCTCTGGGTATGGACATTGAGAAGAGGCTGTATTTGAACAGTCAGATGGCATAATTGAAGAACCTGTCAACCCTGTATCACTGGCCGTTGTAGATGTCAATGGTCGTTCATTAGCTGTAATTCCAACAGACTGAGGTTCTTTACTATGTGTTTTATTGTTCGACTTGAAAAAACTAGATATGTCCATTGAACCAACAGAATCATCTTTTTTTAATTTTTTACGACTAGACATTTTAGTATTCAAATACAATCTGTAATAGACAACCAATATTATTGATGTATGAATTTAATTTAGCATAATAAAGTGAATTGGTTACTAAAACATAGTAAAAATATTTTTAGTAGAAATAAAATAACAAAATAAAGTAAATTTATAGCTAATTGAAAGAGCAATGAATATCAATAAAAAATCTGATTGGTTTCAATAATCTGATATGCCTATATAAACTATAAATATAACCTATAAACTATAAACTATAAATATAACCTATATAAACCCCCACTATTATTTAATAACAAATATTAATAGTGTATTAGTCTTGTGTATTAGTAATTGTGTATTATTAATAGTGTATTAGTAGTAAATATTAGTCTTGTAGGTTATCTCCCCCCACTATTAATAACAAATATTAATAGTGGGGGGGGGGAGATAACCTACAAGAAGAAGAACCTACAAGAAGCATAAATAAAGTATTCAACAATTTTTAACGAAAAAATAATATACATTTGTAGGTAATACCATGTAATATTGTTTATATATAGTCTCATTATGTATGAAAATAAAAATATTGTGATAAATATTACGGATAATAAAACAACCAATTATTATATTTTGAACTAGGTAAATAGAATAAAATAGGATAAACAGTATGCAAATATACAATATAAAAAATTGCCACTGTAAAAGACCCAAACACGCATTCATGTGTCACTTGCTCAAGATTGGCATAATTAGGCCCTGTAGCTGTAGCTATGCCTACCTGCTACCTGCATATCAACCATTATGTAATAGAGTCATGCAAATGAATACATAAATGCATAATTGCATTAGAATAAATAATTTCAATCACATAAACATAGGAAATAGGTTGTTTCATATTTGCTTCAATAGTCAAAGTTAGGCCGCCATCCATGATTCCATCACATTACAATTATATACCAAGGCAGCATTAGCAAGTCAATATCTTAATACTGCAATATAATATGAGTAAAATTAAACTATGTAATAGAACTTATAGAAAACAAAGTTATTTATTTACCTGTATCCCCTTTAAAAGCACTTAAATTAAAAGCAACAGAAATGAACAGATTAAGCTGGCTATTACACTCATTGCTTTAGTATTAGGGCCAGCATGGGTCTTGTTTACAATGGATTTTATGGCAAATGCCAAACTACCAATTAGATTTATAGCCAAGTTGGCGACTTTGGCTGTATTCTTTTGACTGCTTTATCCATGGATTTGACAGAGTTTTTTTTAGATGATTGAATACAGTATTATTTTGTTTTTTTAACTGGGTGGGTGAAATCTATTTAGTGGGTGGGTGAAATCCTTTACTGGGTGGGTGATCACCCACCCAGTTAACATGTTAGATTTAGGCCTGGCTCAAGGTCATTCAGAATAGAAACGTTGTAAGCTAGTTCACCAGGGATGCCAGTGAAATGGGAGGAAAGCCAAAGGTGGTAGTGAACATTGAAATCTAAAATGGAGATTTCAGCAAAAAGACAGTGGGATAGAATGTATTCTACTTTGGAGTGAGGTAGTCAAAGAATCTTAGATACTCAGTAGAATTAGGAGAAAGGTAGTACAGATGTGCTTATTTTGAGATTGGAATGTAAGCCGCAACTGCTCGGGTTTGAGTCCCCGGTATCGGCAGTGAGGGAGCCAGAAGTGGGGACATTTATGGTCCTCTTTCCAGGGGACTCCGAGGCTCTCGAAAACGATGCAATTTTTTTTTTAATTGTGAAAAGGTTGTGTAGTGTGTAAGGTGCATGTATGTGTAATGAGGAATAGGGAGAGAAGTGTGTGTTTAAGAGCATGCTGGACCTGATCACAGGGTAGATAAGACACGGAAAAGATCAGCTGAGGAGGACAGTGACAGGAGAAACGCGAGTTCCAGCACTCTGTCTCCTGCCTACCGTCTCCCCCGGATACTTCCCTGATCAACTGGTGCCCACAGTCTGCTCTTCTACTACACATACGAGAAAATTCAACATCAACCTTTCCTAATGTGACCATTAGACATGGTTAATTAATCATGTTTGGGAAAAAGTGATGAATGATGAAATTTTCTAGTTAATGAATGATTAACTGATTAAAAGTTAAGTACTTGTGAAAAGGGTAAGAAAGAGCTTTATTGTTTCTATTGCATGAGGTAAGACCGAAGAAAACATATTTTGTTCTTCCATTTAGTTTGCTTTATGTAGTTCAAGAAACCAGGCATGAACAAATGCCAGTTTATACATGCAAACGGTATCAAGTTCAAATGTCACATTACAAAATTTATGGTAAAATGATACTGAAATTATGTGGAAAATTAATAATTTTTCATCATTTAAAAAAAATTTTTTGATTAATTAATGATTAAATTCGAAACGATAATTAACTGATTAACTGATTACTCCTAAACATGCCCTTAGTGACCATGGGATTACTGCATACAAACTTAACAAAACAGAAATTACTGTAAAGCTTGCACAATAGATATTTAATTTTCTCATCCGAAGCATATAAAGAGTTTTAGTGAATCACCTCTGTCCCCAAAAGGTACAGTATTAGTTCCTTTGCTGTTTATAATAACACAGGCCTGCGATGGTTTTGTTGTCCGAAATATTTTATCACTTATATAGTAATTTTTGCACGCTGATTCCGAAAATAATATTCATTTTTCGCCATCACGTACAAACTTTTACTAGTACAGAAATCGAGAAAAAGAATTCATCCAATATTTTTCTCAAGAAAATTCACTGGTATATTGCAACAATGTTTCGGAACTAATACTTAAGCTAGGCGCTGCAGTCTATGACCCAAATGAGTGGAGTCTTTTCATTGATTCCTCCAAAAGAAGTCTAAAAGGCGTCCTTCTTCACAACGGTAACTTGTATGCATCCGTTCCTGTGGCTCATTCGGTTCACTTGAAGGAAACGTACGAAAATCTTGATCTTCTTCTAGCTAAGGTTAAATGCAAACAACACGATTGGCTACTTTGTGGAGACTTAAAAGTGATTTGTATGTTGTTACGTCAACAACCAGGTTGTACGAAGTTTCCATGTTTTTGTGTGAATGGGGTAGCCTAGCAAGAACTCAGCACTGGATAAAAAAGGAATGGCCACGCAGAGTCAACCTGATACCTGGTTCTAAAAACATTCAACGTGAAAGTTTGGTTGGCATGAAGAAAGTCCTTTTACATCCGCTTCATATAAAATCGGGCTTGATGAAGCAATTTGTTAAGGCCTTGGACGAAGATGGATATTGTTTTAAGTATCTGTGGTAAATTCCCAACCCTTTCGGAAGCAAAATTAAAAGAAGGAATTTTCGTTGGTCCCCAGATTAGAAAATGACTTTGGATGAATACTTTGAAAGAACAATAATGAACAATTTTGAAAAAGAAGCGTGGATTGCTTTTGAAGATGTTATCAGCAAATTTTTGGGGAACAACAAGGACCAAAATTACCAAAACATCGTGAACAACATGCTAAATAAGTTCAAAGAGTTGGGTTGTAATATGAGTTTAAAATTAGATTTCTTACATTCACACTTGGATTACTTCTCTGAGATTCTCGGAGCACTCAGCGAAGAAAAAGGAAAACAGTTTCACCAAGACATCAAAGAAATGGAGGAGAGATATCAGAGAAGGTGGGACATCAGCATGATGGCTGATTACTGCTGGATGTTGAAACTTGATACTTCAGAATTATTACATAAAAGAAAAGGAGCACCGCGCACATTCGAGACTAAAAAGCATAGATCTCACAAGAAAACTCAGGACAAATAATGATGAATATGTAATTGACGTTAATAGTCTTCTTTCTTTTAAAGTTGTTTGCATTTGTAATTAGTATAACAAAGCGAAATAGGTACCTAATGTAAATTGAAATAAATAATAGTTATTTATGTTGTTGTTTTTCCCTTCCAGTTTGCATAAAATCCTTACGTGATAGAAAAAATGGACACCTTATTCGAAATAAGCGTAGTTGAATTGTATAAAATCAGTTATTAGCAAGAAAACAACTCTTACAAAGTTCTCATTCGCAGGCCTGTGTAATGACTCTAGACATAAACGCAGATATCAATCACAGTGTCATAGCATGCTTCGGGGACGTCACAAACATATACCCAGTGTTGGGCACTAAAGCGTTAATCCGATAACAGTTAATTAACGAAGTCAACTTTTTTTAACGGACTATTAACGGAAGTTAATTTCCATTTATCGTTATCGGACCAGTTAACTTCCGATAACTCGATATTTAGTCTGTTAAAGTCCGTTAACACGTTAACTGCGAGGAGTCATTCACGGAAGATCACCGCTCCGCGAATGAATTCAAACCGCCATAACTTCAGTCTGCTTCCAGATCTCGCAAGGGGAGGTTGGGGAGGCCCAAGAGGTCAAGACTGGCAGTTGGGCCTAACTTTGAGAAGGTGGTCTTTCTGAAGGGCAACCAGCACATTGTGTCATTGTCTTTAATAAATGTGCCTAAAATTTAATTTTACCTTTCAGTTCCCGCCATAATAATTCTCTGGTAAATTAAAATTTAGTTAATGGTTAGTGGTTACAAGGGTTTCAAAACATGTAATCAGTACATTTTTTATTAAAAATAAAAAAAAAAAGTTATTAAGCAAAAAAGTTGCAAAATTTGATAAAAATACAGTTAAATACCTATTTATTGTTGGATTTTGCATAAATAAACATTTTCTATGGGATTTAAAGCTTTTTCCTTGATTTTTTTAAATGTTAGTAAAGAAATAGTTATCGTTAACGGATTATCGTTAACTTCCGTTAACTTTGTAGTAAAATTATCGGATTATCGTTATCGGAGTTAAAAATTGGGGTTAACGGATTATCGTTATCGAAGTTAACTTTTTGGTTAACGGTGCCCACCACTGCATATACCTTACCTTACAACCTTACAAAGGTTCCGCGCGATGATTTCTCATTTCGCGAAGGTCAAGCTTGTCGCCCCTCCTCTCGAGTTGGCCTGGTGAAGTAGTGAGTTGGATTCTTGCGCTCTCCACCTCACATAGCCAGGTACGCCCGGCTCATCGGGGATTGTTCTGAGCCAGGCGTCTAGTCTTCTTTTGAAGATTTCCACTGCAACTCCTTTCGTGTTTCTTAGGTCTTTGGGCAACTGATTAAACAGTTTTGGTCCTCTCACTACAAAACTATTTTCTTTCAGGGTTAAGGATGTTCCCTGTCTCGCCTTCAATTTGGGAATACGACACAGTCTACCGCTTCTACTTTCCACCGTTGTTTGGGGAGTTATGGGATTCAGAGTAAGATTAGGGACTAGTTTCTCCATTATTTTCCAAGTGTAAATAATGGTGTATCTCTCTCTTCTCCTTTCCAGTGAATATAGGTCTAGTTCGCGTAACCTTTCCCAGTAATTTAGTTCTTTGCACCAGTTGATCTTGGCTATGAAGCTTCTTTGGATCCCCTCCAACTGTCTAATGTCTTCTTTTTTATATGGGGATGTTAGGACCGAGCAGTATTCCAATTTGGGTATTATCAGGGTTTTCAGTAGAGGAATCATTACATTCCTATCCCTTCGTTTAAAGGTTCTCAATATCTGACCCGTTATTCTCTTTGCTCTGTTTACTGCTATCTTATTTTCTGTTTCAAATTTCGCATCATCTGTCATTACAACCCCTAAATCTTTTGCTCTGGAATTTCTCTGAATTTCCTGTCCATTTGGGGTATAATATTCCTTGGACTTTAGGTCTTCTCTTTTTCCGTACCGTAATAGCTGAAATTTCTCGGTGTTAAACTTCATATTGTTGTCTTCAGTCCACTTGTAGATTTTGTTTATGTCGGTTTGTAGAGATCCTATGTCTTCTGGGTTTCTTATTTTTCTACTGATCTTTGTGTCATCCGCAAAGGATGTTACTGTGCTGTCTCTGGTAACGTCCTCATCTATGTCAGTTAGCATGATTATGAAGAGTAGTGGAGCTAATACTGTTCCTTGTGGTCCCGAGCTGAGGACCTCTGACTCTGATGAAGATACTCCTTGTACTGTAACGACTTGCCTCCGCTCACTAAGGAAATTATATATCCATTCCCCTACTTTTCCTGTTATTCCCATATATTTCAGTTTATGTATTATGATTCCGTGGTCACACTTGTCGAACGCTTTAGCAAAGTCTGTGTATAGTACATCATAGTTTTCATTACTTTCAAGTGAATCAATAATGTTGTTGTAGTGTTCCATTAGTTGTGATAGGCATGATCTGCCTGATCGAAACCCGTGTTGGTTATCATTGAATTTTTTCTGAGTTTCCAAAAAGTCATAGATTTTCTGTCTAACTATTCTTTCAAATATTTTAGTGAGATGAGATGTAAGCGACACTGGCCTATAGTTTTTGGCCTCTGATCGATCTCCTCCTTTATATATTGGGACTATGTTCGCGCTCTTCAGGATGCCCGGTATTTCTCCCGTGTCTAATGATCGTCTCCATATCCGGTATAGGGGCTCAGCGATTGCATTCTTGCAGTTTTTGATCAGTGTGGTATTCCATTTATCCGGTCCTGCCGCTGAGTGTGTTTTTAGTTTCCCTATGGCTTGTGTAATATCATCCGTCATAAAGTCGAAATCCGTTATACTTTTCCCTTGTGGTTCTTCTTCAAAGAACGCGTTTCTATCGCATATCAATTTGTCAGTTTTTGGGATACTGAAAGATGATTCATACTGAGCTTTTAATATTTCAGACACTTCTGTTAGATCATCAGATAAATCACTGTTCTCATTTTTTAAAGGTCCGATAGTCGCTTGTTTTTCGACTTTCTTTTTGCGAAATTATAGAAGTACTTTGAGTTAGCCTTTATCTCTTCTATAGTGTCATCTTCTTCTTTTTCTGTATGCTTCTCGATTTGTTCCTGTATGACGACATCGATACTTTGTAGTTTATCATTTAATATTTTTCTGATGTTGTTATCTTTACAATTACTTAATTTTGCAGTCACTCTTTTTCTCTTTCGGAACAATGTCCTCTTTTGTCTTTCGAACCTGCTTCTCTTTCCTCTTTGTTGCATCTTATATATATATATATATATATATATATATACATACATATTGCAATGCGCCTCGGTGGTGCAGTGGTGAGCGTCGCTGACTAGGAATCCATCGGCCCCAGGTTCGAGACCTGGTGACTGCAGCCGGCGCGCAGCAAAACCCAGCTGTTCATCCTTCCACACAATAAAGAAAGTGGTTGGTAGATAAATGGGTACCGTGGGTGGCCTAGACGCTGGTGGGGCGTGGTTCGGATTCCACGTTAACCTGTAGGTCTAAGGTGGAGTGAAAAGCTTGACCTTCGTCAGAATGAACAATTCGGGAGGAGGCTAACAAAAGGTGTATATATATATATATATATATATATTATAAACATTGTTATGTGACGCGGTTTATTACTTTATTTTTATGGTATGAATTATACCTTTATTTTAACCTGTTTTCCTTTAAACCACATCATATTGATTTAACCCAACGTTATATAGTATATCACTGATTATATATATTCTTATTTCTCTGTCAACTCGTGTAAGGGGATAATTATAAACCTTTTACAAAAATAATATATTCGTCACAGATCTTACTAAACCAATTACAATACAACAATGAAATTTTGGCATTCATGAATAATTGTTTAGGGAAATGACACTTGAGACAGTGATTCTTACTTCAAGAATTTGATATTTAGGATTAACACCAGACACTTAAAATAAAATGGATAAACAAATCAAAATATGACTGTTATACAAGTTTAATCTACAATTGGTAGTTATTTTCACTTAATACTAACGAAAATATCCCGACCTAACCTAACCAATCGTTAGGTTAACTGTATGTCCTTAACGACTGGTTAGGTTAGGTCGTGATATTTTCGTTAGTTAGTCTTATAAAGCTAAAAGGGCTAAGAAAGCAGTGGCTCAGGCAAAGGCAGCAGGCTGGCAGAACATTTATGATGAGTTGGAGACACACGAAGGCCAGAAGAGGATCTATAGCATAACGAAGGCAAGAAATAAAGCCACAAAGGATGTAACGCATATAAAGCAAGTCAGGAATGAAGAAGGTGAAGTACTGGTGAAGGAAGAGGAAATAAAGAAGAGATGGGAGTGTTATTTCCAAAACTTCCTAAATGTAGAAAATGAAAGAAGGATTTTTGAGGATGGCGTGGAAAATCTAGGTATGGTAAGAAAGTAGACAGAGAAGAAAAAAGTAAGGATGGCTTTAACAAAAATGAAGAATGGAAAAGCGGGAGGACCAGATGAGATACCATCAGAAGTATGGAAGTCGTTGGGGGAAGAAGGACTGGATATATTGTGGAGGATAATGACTGCAGTTTTTGAGACTGAGAGGATACCAGAGGAATGGAGGGAAAGTACATTGGTACCAATTTACAAGCAGAAAGGAGACAGCCAAGATTGTAAAAATTACAGAGGGATAAAACTTATATCTCATACCATGAAGATCTGGGAAAAAATTGTGGAAGCGAGACTGAAAGAGGAAGTAACGATCTCTGATGAGCAGTTTGGTTTTATGCCAGGAAGAGGAACAACGGATGCAATATTTGCACTTCGACGATTATTAGAAAGGTACGGAGAAGGAAGAAAGGAGTTACATCTAGTGTTTGTAGTGTATGTTAGCCCATAAAGTACTTATAAACTAAAGAATAAAAATTTAAAATTTGTGCTCACAAAATTTTGTCATTGAAAACACATGTAAGTGAGTAGGACTGATGAGTAAATAGCAGTGATGAGTGTGTAGGATACTGGATAGTGCAGAATAAAATATTTTTCATCTATCTGTGGCCTATAAAATGTGCAGTTCTAAAAATTCCTTTAAAAAATACCTTGTCTAATGCGAAGATTTAAAAACTCAGGTAATCCAATTGTCCAAGCTATTCATCAGTCCTGCTTTATGTCCTCTAGACTGTGGACCTCCGGGTATAAAAGCGTTTATCTACAGCAGTGGTTCTCAAACTGAGGTACGCGAGGGAATCTTAGGGGGTACGCGAAGGGGTCCTGAAAATACAACCCTTTTAATTTTATATATGATTAACAAACGGCCACAAGTCACACGGTTGTAAAGAAAGTAAAAATCCTCTAACTCTCTCGAAAATCCAGAAAATCTCGTAAAAGAATTCAAGGGGTACAGAAGAAGGAAAAGTTAGAGAACTGCTGATCTACAGTATAGCGCCGCTTAACTCCTGCATTAGCCATTACATTGCATATACTTTTTATTTTTATGAAGCTGTTATTACTATTTTTATTATTTCTCGTTTCTTTATGTGTATTATCGTTATTTCTCTATTACCGTACGTCCTTTTTTGTTTTTAAAATTTATTGTTTAATTAGTTGTATCGTTGATTACCTTGATGTATATTGTACATTTTTTTTAGGTGGGAGGATCTGTCTCCTGCCAATAAATATATAGAGGCCTGCGGATCACCAATTTGTGGTGGCCTATCAAGTAGGCTCAATATAATTAATGAATTATATTGAAATGAATAATTAGGGGTCACAAGTTTGGGATACAGCCCAAACAAACAATATTTAATAAGGAGAGAGAAATTACTTTGTTGTTTTGTGTTTAATTAGAAAAATAAATGAATTATTTGTTCACAGCGATTAACAATTCTATAACGGTATTTGTACTATATTACAAATGACTAATAAGAAATGGTTACACAGTATAAACGTTAAGTAAGTACAATGATGACAAACACTAATTTAGGTAGGCTAATGAGATATGCAGCAGTGAACACACAATAAGTAATTAAGCCAATAATAACCGAAATAATGAAAGTATGGTACGGTAAATGCAATATTAGGTCAGTAAAATGAAATGCATACAAGAGTAAATAAACAATCGGATACAAAAATATGGTAAGATGGTTGAAACGTTAAAATAATTGAACAGGCCTACTGTAGTCGTAATAGGAAAGTTAGTTTGCCAGTTGTTTGCATACATACACTTAGGCCTACTCGGTTATGCAAAGTTTGTGGACTTTTCAGCTTTGAATCCTGAATAGTCTAGCGCGACGTAACAAAACACTGTAGGCCGAGTGGGGCCTACAAGAATCTTACTGACCTGCGATTTCGACGTGGATAACTCCGAAGACTGACAAGGGCCTACGTTAAGGTTGACCTTACCGCGTTTCGACGTAGGTAACTCTGAATACTGACAAGGGCCTACGTGAGGGTTGACCGTACTGCGTTTCGCCCTAGATAGTCTAAGGACGTATTGACCTACCAGCAGGAGGAAGTGTTAAGGGCCCGTGATAGACTTGTTGAAAGGGCGCCGATGGAATTGTGGTGAAGGATGAGTGAAGCCAGGATGGCACCGGTTGAGTGATGTTTGCTTCCGGCGGGATGAAATGTAGGTCGCCTCAAGTGTTGAGTCACTTCGCGTATTGTTGAACTGTTGCTTGAGGGACTGAGGCCGAATGAGGTCGAACGGCGCTACGTGAAAAGAGAGATTCACGAGCAGAAGTAAGTGGGGCGATTTTCAGTGAACTATGGCTTATATAAGCTCGGAAGACGCGTAGCTTTTCGCATAGTTTGTGAAGTTAAAAAAAAAATGCAAAAACAACGCAGGTGTTTATTTGCTAAATGATGTTATATATTATAATATCACATCATAAGTTATAACTATGGTTACAAAAGTGGACCTTTCCTGTCAAGGTGGGGTCGTTCGACCGCGCGACCCCCTCTGGCTACGGGCGTGTATTTGTTTCAGTCGGTATCTTATTTTTATTTTTCTTTTAGTCATAATTTTTAGTTTTTAAATTTATTATTGCTAAATTTACCTTATCGTTTATTAGTTTCAACAATATTGTACTATTTTATGAGATTTACATCGTGCCGATAAAGCTTATCATTATCATTATAAACCCATTTAACAGTTAAAGAAGTGTACATTTTAATTTAATTTTATTTTTAGTAAGGTATCCCTAAACATTACTATCGTTTTCTATGAATAACTTTAATACAGAAAAGAGAAGAACTTATGAGTAACTTAATTACTTTACTACTACTACTACTGCTACTACTACTACTACTACTAGTACTGATAATAATAATAATAATAATAATAATATAATGTCAGTTAAAGTTTTTAGTAATTATAGCAATAATAACATTTGACATAAATATGCCTGCATTTACTTCAAGTTGTTATTATTAGTAGTAGTATTTTTAGTGATGTTTGTATACTTTTATGCAGAAAGTTTAAATTATTTCATAGACATGAAATACTTGCTAATTATATAATTACGTAACTAATTTCTACTTTTGTATTATCGTGTGTGTGTGTATATATATATATATATATATATATATATATATATATATGATGAATAAAACCACGAAGGAAAGGAAACACAGAAAGGTGCTCAAGCGTTTTCGTCTAATGACATCCGCAGGAACACTGAAGTACATAGAAGGTTATATATAATATATATATATATATATATACAGACCGTGCATGGAACGTGGAACTCTTCTAGGAAAATCAAATCCACTATAGTCCGAATAAGTAATGGTAAATGACAAACACTATAGTTTTTTCTTTTTCATGATGTTAGCCCGACGTGAGCAGCGGGTCACTCGCAAATAGGCCCCAAAAATATAGCTTCCCTCACCAGCTATCTGCAAAGCAGATAGGATCCAGCTTTGGGACAGTATCTAGACGGTACAGCTACACCTAGCCCACTATATCCAGGATCTCAATATAAGCAAAAGACTCGTTGCATTCACGTCAGATTGGATACATCAAAGAAAAAGGGGTAACTATTGTATTTTTAGCCAGAAACCAAAACTTAAACCTCAACTGGCAAAATTGAGCGTCCACTTTTAGTGAGACGAGATGTAAGTGCCTCTGGCCTATAGTTTTTGGCCTCGGATCGATCTCCTCCTTTATATATTGGGACTATGTTCGCGCTCTTCAGGATGCCCGGTATTTCTCCCGTGTCTAGTGATCGCCTCCATATCCAATATAGGGGCTCAGCGATTGCATTCTTGCAGTTTTTGATCAATGTGGCATTCCATTTATCCGGTCCTGCTTGTGTAATATCATCTGTCGTAAAGTCGAAGTCCGTTATACTTTCCCCTTGTAGTTCTTCTTCAAAGAACGCGTTTCTATCGCATATCAGTTTGTCAGTTTTTGGGATACTGAAAGATGAATCGTACTGAGCTCTTAATATTTCAGATACTTCTGTTAGCTCATCAGATAAAGCACTGTTCTCGTTTTTCAGAGGTCCAATAGTCGCATGGTTTTTCGACTTCCTTTTTGCAAAATTATAGAAGTATTTTGAGTTAACCTTTATCTCTATAGCGTCGTCTTTTTCTGTATGCTTCTCAATTAGTTCATGTATGACGTCATCGATACTCTGCAGTTTATCATTTAATATTTTCCTGATGTTGTTATCTTTACAGTTACTTAGTTTTGCAGTCATTCTTTTTCTCTTTCGGAACAATGACCTCTTTTGTCTCTCAAACCTGCTTCTCTTTCCTCTTTGCTTATTTTTGGGACATGTCTTTCCACAATTTCCAGCGTCTTCTCCTCAAGTCATTAGCATCTCTTCCGTTGTCTTGGCCTCCAAAATGGTTTTCCAATCTATTACTTCCATGCTGGATGTAACATCTTCCCACTTTATAGCTTTGGAGTGAAAATTAAAAATTTCGAATTTGCTTCTTCATGTTGTTCGTGTTATTTCCTTTCCTGTTGCTTTTATATTAGTTGTTATTTCAATAATGTTGTGGTCCAATATTATAGTTGGGGATATTTCTACATTATCAATTAGGTTGCTGTTGTTTGTGAATACCAAATCTAGGCAGTTGTTTTTTCTTGTGTTTTCTGTTATTTCTTGTGTTCACATAAATTCATCAGCTAGAGCTAGTGCAATTTTACCTGCTCCTGATCTCGACGTGTGCCCCCCTTGTCCTGGTGTATACATATATTTTTTCCTATCCTTTTATATTCCATGAATGGGAAATTAAAATCACTACAGAGAAAAATATTTGGGGTTGGAGAGTGTAGATCTTTTACTCAGTTTCTTACCTCTGTAATGGAATCTGAAAATTTTGAGGTTGGCGTGTTTGGGGGTCTGTACATTACAATTAGTACCATATTTAATTTTTCAACTTTTGCTGCTGCACATTCTGCATAGCAGTTTGAGGTATTTATAGTCATTTCTGCCATATGCCTTTCGCGTGTGTAAATAGCATATCCTCCTTTACGTCTCACTGTTCTGTCGGCTCGGAGTATGTTATAGTTGTCAATTTGTATTTCTTTTTTGTCAACACAGAACTCAGTTTTCACAGTTCGCCTGGCAGTCCTTTAGATGAGTTTCCGTGAGGCTTGTAAAGTTTGCCCCGGTTTCTTGCATGAGTCCTTTCAGGTATAAAACTTTGTCCAAGGAATGATTTGATTTAAGGTCCTGAATGTTGGCTAGGATTATTTTTATTTTTTCTCTATCGTTTTCGCATACAGGTGGTTCCGATTCGTTTTCCAATGGGTGCCTGTTTCGTTGCCTTGTGGTCCTCCGAGAATTTGCCTCTTTTTATCTTTCTCGGTACCTGTTGTCCCGATAACGCATGAAGTGCCTTTGTGCGTGTCTTCTGTCCGGCTCTCGGATTCCTATATTTGTCAGCTGACTTTGTAATTGCTGGATAGTATTTAGCAGCTGAATTGTGTTGGCTACATCTAAAAAATTGGTACCCTTCTTTGATGTTCGTTTTTCCTGTTCACCCGTTGCGTTCCTTTGAGGGTGGTGGTAACGGCATTTTTGTCCGTATTTGCACCTCCCATATTTTGCATAGGTGTTGCAGACAGTAAGATGGTGGAACTTGCACTTCTTTTCAAATTTGCAATATCCACTTGTGTAATGTGTGTTACATAATGTGGGATGTGCATAGATGCATTGCCCATCCCGATATCTGCAGTTCCCTTTTGCGTAGTATTTACGTACTGTAGTTTCTACGCTTCCACTTCTTGTTATCTTATTATTATCAATGTTCTTAATTTTTGTATTCTCATTATTTTTCTTTGGCTGTTTATTTCCTACGTTTTTAGTATTATCTTTTTATTATTTCGCCCGCTAGAGTTTTACTACCTCGCAACTTTTACTTATCTCTTTTCTTTCATCTATGTCTTCATTCCTTATTTTATTGTTTATATTGTTATTCGTTATTATATTGTTATTCTTTGTTTCCTCCTCTCTTTCATCCCCTCGGATTTTCATTGTTTCATCCTTTTTTGTAACACTCGAGTTTGCTTTCTCCATTTCTTTAAATATCGCGAAGGAGTTTACAGTCTGTGTACATGCGTCACACAGAAATTTGATTCCCACGATCTGTTTCGCGTTCGAGACAAGAGATGTTTTCCTATCATCTCAATTCATGCAGATAAAGTCGTGCAGTTTTTGACAGAAATCGCATCTTATTGCTGCATTTTCAGTTGTTTCCAGATTACACAAATCGCAGATTAAGTGAGAATTTGGACCCATGGTCATGCTATTCATTAATTAGCGTAAAAATAAATGCACACACAAATTATTTATTTACTTATTTGTTTTTTTTCCTTTTTTCTCTTTTCTTTCCTTTCGATGGTCACAAGGGTTTTCTGACCTTTGCGTTTTATGACCTTTTTCCTGCCTTGGTTCAAGATTTCTCGAATGCCAACCTATTACGGTTTAAATATATACGTTAAACTGGTAATAATTTATGTAAACAGTATTGCACTTTCTTAATTTTAGTGAATTTCACTTACTAGTTTATATGCACGGATTCACTGATACTTTATACACTTTCGGGTGTGAACAGAATAAACCGCCGAGTAATTTATTCCCTTCTCATTTGGGTGTTATATAATTTATATATATATATATATATATATATATATATATAATTATTTCTTCACACATTGTGAATTATACTAATATCACTAATATGCATATTGTAACGACATCCTGTTCTTGTGTTATCAAGAACCAACGCATCCTGTTCATCTTTCGGGCATAAGAAAAAAGTGAAGAATGAGAACTCGGCGGGTGAGACTCTTAAAAGAACCAATTCTCATCCTCATTCACGGCTTTCCCACTTTGGTCAAGGTTAGGTTAGACTAATGTTATGTTAGGTTAGGAAATATCAGCTATTTTCATTTGCCGACTCTATCATAAATTCGAATGAGAGTGACATTGTTTCTCAAATGAAAAAACTCTTCCTCAAATGTGGAAAACGGGATGGAAATAACATTGATTGGACAGGAATCGATAATGACGTCATAACCAAATACACTCGTGAACCAAAGTGTTAGATTAAGTCAGGTTAGCACGGGTTAGGGTAAAAGTTAATAATGGTGGAAATTTTTGTTGTTTTATTTGAAAGGTTTATCCAACATACGGCCCGCGGACCGTATTTGTATCAGGCCCGGCTGACGGATAATGGCTGACGGATCCTGGAAATTCATTATCTTATGTCATATTTTATTTCAATAAAATTTAATTTTAAAATTAAATTTTATATAAAATGTGCATATTGGCCCTTGGTGTGGGTCATTAACTGAAATATGTCCCTTCATGAAAAAAGGTTGGAACACCTGGTGTAGCGTATAGACTCATTAGATATTTAGATATTTGGTCGATTAATTATACGAGCCGAAATCCATTTTGGGATCCAAATAAATCTAACCTAACCTAACTTACAAAGCAACTCATAATTAAGCAACTGATAGGTACTAATTATGAATCCTTGTTTAAAGTGAGGTGAAAAGGGTGATATAATATCCTAATCTACGGAGGCACTGCTGATTCGGAGGCCCTTAGGCAATACGTCTCTGATTTTTCATGGAATGATTACTGCTTCCGTGGTTGGGGCCCTTCCGAGTGTGCTCAGCGCATCACGAAGGTGATTCTCTTGGGCATGGAGGAGTACATTCCATATTCTATTCCTACTACTAATGCAAAAAACCCTTCGTTTAACGTTAGTTGTTCTAATGATATCCGCAACAGATGATTCCACTCTTCACTTCTCTACCCGCTTCCCAAAGCGTCCCTCTCAACAGTCACTCCATGATTCGCGTAGGATGGCTATGGTACACCTCACCTCTGATCTTTCTGCTATCTTTAAGTGGGGCAAAGAAAACCTTGTGGCTTTCAATGCCTAAAAAACTCAGTTCTTCCATCTGTCTACTCATCACACTCTTCCACACGACTATCCCCTAACTTTCAACAACACACAACTCCATCCTTCCTCTTCTCTTAACATTCTTGGCGTTTCCTTTTCTCGTGATCTTTCCTGGAAACATCACATATACTCTCTTTTCAAATCAGTTTCTAAGAGGTTAGGTGTGCTGTACCAGCTCCGCAATATCCTCACCGCTCAGTTGCTGTCTCTGTACAGAGGTCTTGTCCTCCTCTGTATGGAGTATTCTTCTCATGTATGGGGTGGCTCAACCCACACAACCCTACTTGACCGGGTGGAATCAAAATCTTTTTGTCTCATCAGTTCCCCGCCTCCTACTGACTATCTTCAATCTCTTTCTCTTCGTCACAATGTTGCCTCACTCTCTCTTTACTATCGCTATTATAATGGACACTGCTCTTCCGAACTGTCTAACTGCATGCCTTCTCCTTTAAGGAGATCACGCAGCACCAGACTTTTGACACTTTCATTTGTTTTCTGTCCAACTCTCTGACGTAAGAGTTAAGCGATATTTTCAATCTTTCATCTACTCAACTGGCGAACTCTGGAACAATCTTCTTCAGTCCATCTTTCCTCCTGTCTATGACCTCCAATCTTTCAATTACAGAGTGTCTAGGCATCTCGAAAACCTCGGACCTTGATTTCGTCTCTCTTCTCCTATGGGGTGGGGCGCTTTTGTGGGTATTCGCCCTTGGCCCCTCTTTCCTGCATAAGAAAAATCGATTTCTGTGGTGGAAACTGGGTTCTCATAATGAATAGGAACAGCCAAATCTAAAAAATAAACATCTTTTATTCATCAAAACGTTTCGAAATCATCTGATTCCTTCATCAGTGCTAAAAACGTTAAAATAAAAACTAAAACTAAATTTATAACTAAATTTTCATTAGAAAAGTTTATTACTTTTAAACTAAAACATTACAAAAAGCGTGAAAAGCTGCAAATTAATGTCAAACAAAATATAAAATTAAGAGATACAAAATGATTATCTCAAGTTTAAAATCACGATAACCTAATAGATTATTCATCCGATTTTAGATTAGATTTAAATTTATATATGTACAATAGAAAGAACATTTACGAGTAGTTATAAATTTAGTTTTTAGTTTAACTTTTTAGCCGCACATGATGGAATAAGAGGTTTCCGAAACATTTCGAAGAATAACTAATGTTTTTCTTATCTCTGGTGTTCCTCTTCATTTTATATACTATATATTATATATATAACGCAAAAGAAATAGCAAACTCTTATTACCAGGTAACCAATGATTGTCGAGGTCTCTTCTAACCTTCCTTATCAGATCAGGAAACCATAAAACAAGAGAAAGATTTTTTCTATTTCTTGAATATACCTACGGCAATTTGAACAGAAAAATTCGCCAGTGAAAGATTTAGAATAGAAACCGGCAGTATGAATAATAATAATAATGATAATAATAATAATGAGATTTCTACTTCCTCCGATGCTTTCCATTTTGACTTGCTGACGTTTTGATTCCATACTATGAACAACTTCAGAGTTTCTAAGTTATAGTGATTCTCCCTGGAGTGAGACACTTACAGTATATATGAGGGGTCCCGCGTCTTAAGGTACCTAAGCGCCAAAATTAAAATTCGACAGAAATCGCCTCCAAAGTTCAGCAATATTCTGGCAATAGTATCTCTGTTATTAATTGAGCTAGAACGTTCATTTTTAGCTAAATTAGAGTTCTAAGTATGCTAATGATGTTCATGAGTTTTTGGAATAGATTTTCATATTTTATATTTTATATATATTTTTTTAATTTTTTGATTTTCTTATTATGCCGAACTTTGGGTGCGATTTCTGGTACAGAATGATTCCATATTAATGTAAACCACATGTATGGCAGGTAAATAAACATTATTGAGTAAAAAGTCAATGCCTTATTGCCTATTATTAGTACAAAATATGAGCACGAACACAGGACGCCTGCTAACAGCAACGCGAGTCTTAAGGTACTGGCGGGATGTTTGTGTCGTGTCCCTCTCGGCGCTTGGAGCGGGTGGCGAATCAGAAAGCAGAGCGGCGTGGCTGCCATGTTTTCATTGGCTCGCGCTCCTCCTGCTGTCCCCGCCACCCAGAGACTCCAAAAGAAGCCTCTGGTCGCTACTGAGATCATTCAGTGTCTCCTCAGCAAATTCCATGTCATCCAGGGGGCCACTGAGTTTGGTGAATTCCACTTGTGGCAGATCTTGGTAGTCAATTTCACAGAGTTTTCCCAGCGGACCAGTGAAAGCAGTGGGACTTTTGGTACTGCCATCAAGATGCTTGAAAACAGCTCTGAAAGGAAGCTCATTCTGATGGAGTGAACAGCCAATGGTGTGCAATTTCCGCTCAATTTTATTTTCCAGAGCTGTTACAAGGCCTCCCTCCAAGCCAGTGTTTGTATTTGTGTTGTCAAGGAGGACAGCTTTCTGGGTATGAACACTGTTAAACTACTCCAAGACACTAGCAACTTCTTCACGAAGAAGAACTCCAGTCGCACCTTTAATTGGGATGACTGTGAGTAAGATATGTTCCACTTTCAGTTCCCGGCTCCTTTGTGAAAGTCAAATGGTGCTCTTGTCCCTTTCCTTTCTTCAGCTTAGTCTCCCCATTTTCATCCTTAACTTCTCTGTACAGCAAAGTGTCCTTGTCAACTTTCCCATCAACCCCAATACAGACTAACTTTTCCAGACCCTCATTGTGCTTTTCATCACTTTCCACTTTCATTCTAGCTTTTTCCATGTCCATTTTCGATTTATCAACTATTATCTGTTTCACATCAAGGCCAGGCTTAAGCAGGTCCATAGCTTGTAAGTCCAGTAGGAAGGCATTAGCAGGACTTGCCCCAAGATTGGAAGAAACATCACCCCTGATCAGTTCCATGGCATATCTGGGGGTTTTCTAAAAGCTGTAACCTCCACTTGGGTGCCTCCTTGGCTTGAACTCTTCAGCTTCACCACCAGATGGCTAAAATGAAAATAAAAAATAAATTACTAAAGCGAAAATGGGGGAAAATAGGGGAAAAAGTAGGGGAAAAATATGGGTAAAAATCGACGAAAATGGGCGGAAATAAGAATAAATTACTTAAACGAAAATGAGAGAAAAAAGTGGGAAAATAGGGGGAAAAAATGGGTAAAAATTCAGGTAAAAAGTCGGCGAAAATGGGCGAAAAAAATAATAAATTACTAAAGCGAAAATGGGGGAAAAAAGGGGGGAAATAGGGACAAAAAGTAGGGATAAATTTGGGTAAAAATGGGATAAGATATAAGAAAAAATATATTACCTCTCCTAATTCTCCTGAGCTGGATTCAAAAGAAATATCTTGTGAAGGTGTGGAGGCAAAAGTGGCCAAATCCACTTCCTGCTGCTGTGAATCTGGCTCTGTAATCTTTCTGCTTCAGCTGCAGCCCTCTGGTCTCTCTTCACAGCAGCTTTATCCACAGATCCCAGCTGGAAAGAGCCCTTGGGTCCTATTTTGGCCCTCTGATCTTTCAAGTATTCCCTCTCCTCTACTGGAACCTGAAATATTAAAGTATATTAAATAGCGGATCTAAAATAAAAGATAAAATCCTGAAAAAAAAATTATTATTAATTTCTATTACCAGGGGGGGGGGGGGGGGAAGGAAGATTACAGTAGGAAAATGCAGATATTTTTCAATTACAAGCATTGAATTTCCTTCCATTTAAAAGGCACTTAATTGCACTAAGTTAGGCCAGTTAAAAGTTAAAAAAATAATAGCATTACCTTCTTACTGGGAGGACAAGTGCAGATTATGTGCTGTGTTTGACAATTTTCTTTCTTGCACTCCACAGCATTGTCATCACAGGGACGAACAGGTAGCTTACAGGTGCAAGCAGAAATGTCAAAAAGTTTATCCAGCTTTTCCTCCAGATTCTGCTCCTGGAATGTAGAAAGAGATTTCCTGTTTATCTCTTTTGCTTTCTTGAAGCACATTTTATCCACCAATTTCACTACATAATATTCCTCATACAGGGGCAGCAGCGGGTTCACTGCCTGCCAGATCTCAATCACATCCTTTGCTATCATTTTAGCAATATCATAGTCTTTCAAGTCCGGGTGGCTGTTTTGGAGGAAATAACTGTACTGAATAACTTGGCGGAGGGTAGGAGGCTCTGTTTTATCCAAAGGGGAAGGCTGGCCACTTAATTTTTTGGCACTATCACTTCGAGTTAACACTGCAGACTTCCGTTTTTTACCCATGAAATATCTGAAAATAAACACAATTAAATGAACGCATCATAAAATAACTTAATTTAATACACATTTTATAGGTAAATATAATTAAAAAATACAAAATAATACACTAATAAACATCTATAATGCATTTACAATAAGTTTCAAGCATCGTTTTGTTAAAAAAGCCGAATTTTAATTGATTATTTTGATGAAATAAGGGTAGATATTTTGTTTGTTTACATTGCGAGAATGCCGCACGCGCGATTTTACGCGTAAAATTCGCAATTTTACAACTTAAAAATAATTAACAATCCTCAAAAAATACAATCATTTTCACAAATATGAGTTGGTGCAACGTTTTTTATACATTAATACCTTTCTATCTAGACTAGTCCAAGATCACAGTTCCAAAATCAACCTACCTTAATGAAGAGAGTCCCCGACGTCAGGTGTAAAACGCGTCAGGGGTGCTAGAACACCAGCAATAGAGCCCCAACCCTCAACGTCTTACGCAACAAGCCCCCCCAACAGCATCTTCCGCCAATATATCCCTTTATTCATCCTCCACAGCAGCTCCCCGTTCTGTTGAGGCTGCAGTAATAGAACCCCAACCCTCAACGTCTTACGACACAAGCCTCACAATAGTACCTTCCTCAAATATAGCGCCTAGTACAACCTCCACAGCAGCTCCCCGTTCTCTTGGGGATGGCATAACATTCGAGTTGGTGCGCACCGCAACCCCCACCCCGGCCTTGACTAGAAATCGGTATATAGTCAGGGTTGATCCTAGATCCATGTATAGCAGTGGTATTGAACACGGACTACGGCGCGTAGTAGAGCGTGTTGTGGCGTTTTCCCTTCAGAACCGTGACGAGCGTGAAGTAAGGACGAGGCTGTTCTTCGGATTCGGGTCAGATGACGGTGATGTAGATGATTATTGGGTAGTAGTGCCATTCAGGCGTCTGACGGCTGAAGATGTAGAGTATATATTAGGACGTATAATGCAGGCTTCACAAAGTAGTATAGCCTTCAATATGGACACCTTCAGGATAAATATTGACCGTGTATTCCGTGTTGCGGGACATAGTGCCATACCGTATACTCTTAACTTCAATTCTCCGATTATTTACCGAAAGCATATAAACGTCGATCGTGGTTGCGGCTTTATAGCAGTAGTCTTAGCTCGCATGTTTACTGTACTAAATACACAGGCCACAAAAATTTGGTTGCCTACGGTAGTGGAGCGTGCCCTTAAACTAGCTGTAGACTGTGAACTTGAGTTTGACTGTGCTATGGGGCCTGAAGAGCTGAGAAGGGTAGAGCAGAAAATGAATGTTCGTATAGTTGTGTTTGGACTGGATAATCGTCGTAGAACTGTGTATGTTTTTAAAAGCTGTGTGAGAGATCGTACAAGACCCCTACTTATTTTAGGATTGTCAGGGACAAAATATCTCCCCATCCGTAATATAAGGTGGCTGATATAGTGATATAGTGAAACATTGTAAAGAATGTCACATGGTATGTGAACAGTGTAAACGCACCAAATGTGAAAGCCGTGTAGTTGAAGCTGAGAAGAGAGAGTGTGATGTGTGTAGACGCATATTTTTCAATAATAGCTGTTTTGAACTCCATAAATCAATTGGCACGTGCAGGAAAATGAGAATCTGTGAATGTGGTATGTTTCGCATGATGAATAATTGGAGAAAATTTAGGCATAAATGTGATGAAATTCATTGTTCTACATGCCAGGAGGAATATGAGGCGGACGGAGTAAAACGTGTGTTATATGAAAGATGCCAAGCCTAAAAACAACCCTTGTATAACTGTATACTACGATATAGAAACATACACGAACGCTGAAACCAAAGAGGTTATTCCACATTTACTTGTGAGTCAGACTATCTGTGATGAGTGTATGGACATCGAGTGTGATGAGTGTCCCAAATGTGGAAAACGGACAAACGTTTTTAAAACGAGTGCCCACGATAGCCCTGTGAAACTCTTTGTGTCCTATATTGTCAAGTTAGCGGACAAGTTAAAAAAAATGACTGTGTATATTCTTGCCCATAACGGGGTCAAATTTGACACACAGTTCCTTTATAAGGTGTTGCTTGGGCACGAATCCTCTGAGATATTTACAGGTGATCCCTTGAAAAGAGGCAACAAATTAATACAGATGCAGATAAGAGGCAATGTACAATTTAAAGACACTTTATTATTCACACCTTGTACATTAGCAAAGCTACCCAAGGTGATGGACGTAGCAGCTGAAGTTTCAAAAGGACATTTCCCTTACACATTCTCCACTAGCGAAACTTTAAATTACGTAGATCTACCTCCACCCAAACATTACTTTAACTATGAATGTATGAGTATAGATGAACGTGAAGATTTTGACCGATACTACAACAGTTTTAATGAACGTAATCTTTATAATATAGCTGATGAATGTGAACGTTATTGCGTGAATGATGTACGTGTACTTAGAGTATGTTTCCAGGCCTTTAGAAAGATGTACATAGGCCGTTTCAAATGCGATCCGTTACAAGTCGCAACCACCATCGCGTCATTATGTTTTACAGTGTTCAAGAATAACTTCATACCTAAAGACACCTTAGCCGTTATTCACAGAAACAATCCCCGCAGTTATGGGCACAAGGCTATTTATTGGCTCATACACGTACAGCAGCAGACAGGTGTATACATAAAGCATGCCCGCAATACGGGTGAAGTACCCATTAAGGTTAATGGCCGTGTTTTTTGGGTTGATGGTCTAAGTGAAAACCGTGCCACTGGTGAGAAGACTGTACTCCTTTAACGGTTGCTGGTGGCACGGATGTCCCCGTACTGAGTGTGGAATCGCAGGAGATATCCACGTTAGATCTCCTGCCGACTGTCTTGCGTGGACCCGCACCCGCGATCAACTTATAGGATCCCAGTTCACTCACAAAGTCTTGTGGGAGCATGAATATGATGCACGGATGGAGGCAGACGGACAGTTCTGTGAAGAAATAAACACGATCAAGCGTTCAATGGTGCTGGATCCTCTCAAATGCGGTGATAGCTTGTTCGGAGGGCGTACAAATCCCTTCAAGCTATACTTTCCGCCTACGGAGGGTGTGAAACTCCATTACTACGACTTCTGTTCTTTATACCCCTACGTGATGAAGAACAATCCGTATCCCGTAGGTGCACCTGAGAAACTGGTGGGACCTGACCTACCCTCCATCAACGATTTTTCAAGAAATTTGAACGGGTACTATTTCGGCCTTTCTTTCGTAGACGTACTCCCCCCTCGCAATTTATGGATGCCGATCTTGCCCGTCGTTATCGATCACAAGCTCATGTTCCCCTTGTGCGTGAAGTGTGCGGAAGAGAATAATGGTGATTGTGACCATATACCCCACCAGTGTAAGATCAGAGGTGTATACACAAGCCCTGAGCTGGACCTAACCATTCGTAATGGGTATAGAATAATGACGATACATGAGGTGTGGAGGTTTCAGAAGCTGCCCAACCTTTTCACGCCATATATAAACGCTTTTTTGAAAGATAAGGTCGAAGCATCAAGATATCCGCGAGGGGTTGATACCGAAGATGAAAAGTCGGCCTATATTCAACGTTACCGTGACCACCAAGGTATACAGCTTGACCATTCCCAAATTGTAAAGAGCCCTGGCAAGCGCTTTAGTGCAAAGTTGTGCCTAAAGAGTCTTTGGGGAAAATTTGCACAGAATGCCGGCAAAGGGCGCAAAGTTATAGTGAAGTTTGGGATTACGCCAACGCCCCCGATAAAGAGGTCATGGAGATTGTGAATGTAGGTAATGCTTACATAATAAAGTACAACAATACCGAACTGGCCACAGACACCTCACGGGTTACAAACATACCTGTAGCCAGCTTCACAACGGCCTACGCACGCATCAAACTTTGAGGCTTATTGCATTCTCTTGGGCTGAGGGTATTGTACGCTGATACAGATGGTGTGATATTCACAGAGAGGGAGGGTGAATACATGCCTCCTATTGGGGAGTTCCTCGGTGAGTTGACTGATGAGATCAAGGATGAGTATGGAGACACCGCATACGCCGACTCTTTTGTCTCAACAGGTCCAAAAACTTATGGGGTACGGGTGAGGGTATAAAATATATCGTGAAGACAAAGGGTATCACGCTCAACCATGCGAATCGGCGGGTCGTTAACTTTGAATCGTTGAAAGATCTAGTGTGTTTGGATGATGATGATGAGAGCGATCGCCCGCCCCAACTAACTGTAGGCACCCACAATTTTCGGGCGCGGAAGCTGGGGGGCGTGAAAGTACTTAGGGGTACAAAGGTGTGTCGTAACACCTAGAGGAAACGTTACCAGTTACCTGGTACCTATGATACCGTACCCTTTGGATACCATAATCTTTGATGCGTCTATTGTTAACTTATTTATCACACGTATTTGTAAATATATGTCTTGAATATAATCTTTGATGTGTCTATTGCTAACTTATTTATTATACATATTTGTAAATATATATACAGGGTGTCCGAGAATTATCTGTACAATTTTTGGCTGTTATTAAAAGTCAACCATGAAGTGTAGAAATTCCAGTGTTGTCCCATTTTACAGAGAATCTCATTAAGTTTTTTCTGATACCAAGTTTTGACAAGTTTTTTAGAAATTCCAGTGTGTCCGAAAATTATCTGTACAATTTCATCTTTTAATAAAATTCTTGATAACACGTAAAATTCTTAAACAAGATTATTTAGAATCTGTATTTTCAAAAGTTTCTTTTATTAAAGTAACGTTGTTACAAACATTCGATATGTGCACCATCAGTGATTCGCAAAACATCCAATCGATAATCCAAATGTTGCCATGTACGCTGCAGCATATCCACATCAATTCGCTCAATAGCAGCTGTGATTCTTGCTTTTAAATCATCAATGTGTGTCACCCGCGTATTGTACACAAGATCTTTGACGAATCCCCAAAGAAAGAAATCACAGGGTGTGATGTCGGGAGATCTAGCCGGCCAATGAATTGCACCTCCACGGCCAATCCACCTGTTTGGGATTGTCTCATTCAGGGACTTACGGACGATCAAGGCCCAATGTGGCGGTGCGCCATCTTGCTGAAAAATGATGCGTGGATGCAGTGCTTCCAATTGCGGATAGACAAAGTTTTGCAACATGTCCAGGTAGGTATTGGAGGTCACTGTTGATTCACCGAAGAAAAATGGTCCAATCACGCGATCATGTAACAGGCCACACCACACATTAACTTTAGGACTGTCTCTGATGTGCTCTTCTATGCAATGTGGATTTTGTGACCCCCATATGCGCACATTTTGTTTGTTTACCTTGCCTGAAACATGAAAAGTTGCCTCGTCCGAAAACATGATTCTTGCCAAGAACGCATTGTCCTGGTCGACTCTGTCAAGCAGAGTCATTGCAAATTCCTTACGGGAGACCTTATCTTCTTGCGTAATCTGTTGCAAGATTTGCAACTTGTAAGGATGCAACTTCAAACGTTTACGCAAGACATCATGCACTGTCGAACGAGGTATCTGTAACTCTCGTGATGCAATTCTTGTCGACTTGCGTGGACTGCGAACAAAAGCCTCTCGAATGCGCTCGACATTTTCAAAAGACGTTCGAGGCCGCCCTGCTCCTTTCTTATGCTCTACACTTCCAGTTTCCTTAAGCCTTTTATACCAAGCTCGTATGGTTACTCTTGATGGAGGGTTTCTGTTGTAATTAGTTCTAAACCTTCGTTGAACTTGTGTATCTGATTTTGTTTCGATAAACCATTCAACACACTGTGCTTTCTCCTGTGGATTCATTAAGGATGAGGGGTGTGTATGAATATCTGAAAAAGAAAAAACTTGTCAAAACTTGTTATCAGAAAAAACTTAATGAGTTTCTCTGTAAAATGGGACAAACTGGAATTTCTACACTTCATGGTTGACTTTTAATAACAGCCAAAAATTGTACAGATAATTCTCGGACACCCTGTATAACATGAATATTTCGTTTATTAAATAAATCGTGTTTCAATTAGCGTTTCACTTTCTCCTTTCTGTGTGTGTGTGTGTGTGTGTGTGTGTGTGGGTGTGTGTGTATGTGCACAGGTGAAAGTTCTAAGCTCCGCCCACTGTAAGACCAGCAACGTGAGTCATGCTACTACCTGGGATTCCCTGCGCGGTCAGTTGTTTCAACTTGTTTGCAGTAAGCCCTTGAGCTCAGACGTGTATTCTCCCGCGTAGACAGAAAATAGTAATGGCTACCTTTAATAGTGCTTTTTCAACGTTTATGAAATGGTATTCTGCAAAGTGTCAAGATGTGGTGGATACTGAAAAACTCCCTATTCCACCCTCCTTTGCCTCTTTTAAGATTACATTGAATCGTGCGAAGGAGCAAGATGTACAAATACTCTATGGCTATTCTGGTGAGAGCGTTGTAGGCTTTCGTAGCACAGACGAAGTATTGAAGTATGTTATAGACCTAAGCTTTATAAAGGCTCACATATACCGTGAAGTAAAAGAAACAACGCGTGCAGAAGAGAAGCAACGGATAGGGATAGTGAGTCTTATTGATGGGTGGTGTAACAAGCGATATTATGTCATGTTACACCATACCGAGTACTCGTACCCTGCGACTGAGAATGTAAATCTCGTCATCATGGAGAATCTTAAGTATTTTTATCACTATATTAATGTATATCATGATGAGGTTTGTAGTGAGGTTGTGGCTAATGCCCTGCGTGAGTTTTTAACAGACTTTAGAGACGAGTATCGCTTGTTAAACAAAAAGGAAAAATATGGGCATATGTTCCTCTCAATTAGTGCGCCGGAGTGTGAAGACGTTTAGTTTGTGGAAATGGTGAGTGGTAAAACAATAAAACCGTTATAAAATGTGTTTTGTTCGTGAAAATTACTCTGAAGGAAAATGCCTGGTGCGTATTCTGAGAAGTGGGAGTGATAAAACATTAAAACCGAAATTAATTCTTGTATCGGAAAAATTCTCAAAACATCTGCCCAATATAATGGGATACAACGATTCATGTTGGATCAGCGCCGTACACGTTTCATTAGATTATGGTGTGACTCGCTCCTCCCGTCGAACCGTCGCGTTGCATGTGCCCCATAGTTATCTCAGAGCTTGAACCGAGTGGACGTGCGCTCCTCGAATACGATGGAACTTCCTTTGAGCAGCATTCTCAACGCCGTGTACGATGTGTCCGTGACGAAGTCGTTGCGCGTGTTCAGGCGTAAATCCGGTATCGCTAACTATGTACTGGAAACGGATTGTAAACAAACAAACAAACGGAATGTTGTTTATATAAGTGTCGAGGAGATGAATAGAATCTTCGTGATAGTTGAGAAGTGGAGTGAAGATCGTTATAAAATTCCTACAGGTGTAGGTACAAGAAGAGAGCAGATTAGTGACACCCCCTCATACGCCGTTGTATGTACGTTGTGTATAAATAACGATCGGCCATGCATTGATATACGGTTGATGTAGAAGAATGATTCTGATAATAACGCTCTTGTTCCTACGCGAAACCGTTTCATCCTCGACAGAATGTTTGAAATCGTCAGATTCCGCAAGCTGAAGCCTATATTAGACGAGCGTGTTACGGATATGCTTTATTTTGATACGGTACTTGAATACGCATACACTGCTCTGCTCGATGGGTTTACCGAGTGTAGGGTTGAACAAGGTGAGAATGGTCTAGAATTGGAGGATTATTTAAAAAGTTTAGACTCTTTGAAATAACATGAACTTTGATACAAAGAAATTGATCGGTACAGGGCTGAGCTCACCTCCACCGTTCACCCTGAAGAACTATTTCTTCATATAACGAGCAGCTGTCGTAACGACTTAGAAGATTATTTCAATTGCCGCTATGTTGAGTGAAGATGAGTTCACGATTGAAAACTCGCGTCGGTAGAAATAATAAACCCTCGATTGGAAAGGCGTGCTTATAAACTTGTGTTTAATAATGTGGCTAACGATGAACTCTTTGTGCGTGCTTTTGATTGTATTCTAGACGTATTTAAAGCTAACTTACCAACCGGTTGTAATAAAGTGGGCACAAAAATAATACTGAACGATATGAAGGCCCTTTACATAGAGTACAGATTTCCCTATACCTTAAGCGGTGAAATATTATTAAACCGCGTATACTGCGTAATGCAGAGCAATAATAATGTAATTGTAGACTCGTTTAAGTGCGAGTTTAGTATTTTGAAAAAAAAGTGAAATGTACTTATATATTTAACAATTGTGTATATACATTTCTGCTATATTGATGGTTATACGATTTCTTATTTTGGGCTGTAGAAGATAAAGTGTAGGTATGTATGTATTCATTATACGTTTCGTATATTATTACTTGCAATATTTTTAATTGTTTAATATAACTGTACTTGTTTCTCGGGTACTGCTATATTTCTTATACTATTATTATTATTTTTGATCATTCCAATGTATATTTATTTTCTATATATTTAATAAACAGAATGATATAATGTTGTTTTATTTAATTCTTTTGGTCGTAATTAATTATTCCAAATGGATGGATACATACTATAACGAATTAAAATAAATGGTGGTGTTTAGGAACTCACCCTAATAATGTATACCTGAACAATTAAAATAAAAAATGGTATCTGGCAACTCAACCTTCCTCTATATAAGACCCGCCTCGCTTCAGAGCTGGCAGTTTGATGATGAATGCGGCTGAATAAAGATCTCTCCTTCCTTCCTTCTTAGGTTAAGACTTAGCTTAGTTTCCCTTTGGAGGGTTAGGATATCCCACCTTGTCCCCCAAAGCCCTCCTCCTTCTCTCCTTTCTCTCTTAGGTTAAGGCAACCCCTTTGGGGGGAGGTCATCCTTCCTTCTCCCCCCGAAGACCCCTTCCCCTCAACCTCCCCTCTCTCTCCCTTGGCTCCTTCTAGGCCATCTGGCTGATTAGGGGTCTATAAGACAACGGCCATTCGGCTGAAGTCTTAGTGTGCACTTGGCTCCTGCCAGGTGAACACCTCTCTTGCTTTCTCTCCTTCTCCTGTCTTTCTCTTGGGGGATAACGCCGCCTCCAAGTTTCATGACCTCTAGTTGTACCTGCAGCATTCCCCCACCCCCTTCATTGCATACCCCCTCCCCTTCATTGCATACCCCCACCCACCCATTTGCAACATTGATCATTTTATCTTGCAACATTGCAACATTCTTGCACTCTAACCTTTTGCGGCTATACTATTGAACCAGCTTCCTATAGACCCATTACTTTACTATGCACACCTTCCAAAGAAACAGAACGATTAATCTTATAAATCACCAACCCACACATACCACTATCGCCTACTCAACATGGATTCAGACCTCACCATTCAACCACAACATTACTCACTAACCTCATGCAGCACATCATGGATGGCATCAACTCCAGACGACCAGCTCAACGTACACTATTAGCAACAATAGACATTAGTAAAGCATTTGATGCTATCCCACGCTTCCCTCTCATAAACAAAATACTCAACACAAACATGCACAATAACACCAAAAGGTGCCTGAGCAACTATCTTTCAGGAAGATACTCACATGTCACATTTAATGGCAAGTCATCCAGAAACAAGCTTTTTCCGAACGCGGTCCATCAAGGCTCTGTTCTCTCACTAACACTGTTCAACTTATACATGCATGACATTCCAACACCCATAGATAACAAGCTTACCTTATCATCATATGCAGATAACATCACTCTAACATCCACCCACAACAACATCGACACCGCTACAAATAACCTACAAACATACATAAACAGTATATAAGACTGGTTCACACACAATAGACTCAAAGTAGCGCCCACAAAATCAACCATCACCTTGGTAAGAAGCAACACAAAAGAACACCAGATAACTCCACAGCTTACACTAAACAACACCAACATTCCACACACTCACAAGACCAAAATACTTGGGGTCACATACAACACATCATTATCTTTTACAAACCACATTCGGGACATTAAAAACAAATGTACGTCAAGACTTAACACGCTTAGGGTACTAACAGGCACAAACTTTGGACACCAGCAGGAAACAACATCACTCATATACAAACAATATATTCGCTCAGTTATGGACTATGCTAGCCCATGCTGGGCACTCATTATCTCAAACACATACATAAACACCTTACAGACAATACAAAACAACGCACTTCGTATCATTACAGAATGTACTCAAACAACACTAATAGAATAAATGCAAAAAACTTCACTTTTTTCTACGTGAATGTCAAAATATGGAAATAAAAACCCACTCTAATAGACAGAGTTTATTTCCACGACAGTTTCGACGCCCACTGGCATCCTCCTCGGGTGGATACAGAAACACGAATGAACCAAAACAAGAGGGAAAAACAGTCCAGGGACCGACCGTTAAGAAATTCGCACCTAGGTTAGATCCCATTCTCCGACACCGGAAGGGCATTTTCATTAAGTACATTCGCACAAATTTAAAACCATCTTCCTGTTCTAAACATACAGATTCTATTATTTTTTTACATAATTATTACATTTATTATTAAATTTATTACATTTAATATTGCATAATTATTTATTACAGAAATTATAAATTTATTATTACATTGGTTATTACATTGTTGTTTATTATACAGAACTTATAAACCGAAAAACGAATGAAAAAAGCCGATTAGGAAACAATCCAGAGACCATTGAGAAATTCGTACCTAGGTTAGATACCGTTCTCCCGACACCGGAATAAAATGTAATAAAATGTCCTTCCGGTGTCGGGAGAACGGTATCTAACCTAGGTACGAATTTCTCAATGGTCTCTGGATTGTTTCCTAATCGGCTTTTTTCATTCGTTTTTCGGTTTATAAGTTCTGTATAATAAACAACAATGTAATAACCAATGTAATAATAAATTTATAATTTCTGTAATAAATAATTATGCAATATTAAATGTAATAAATTTAATAATAAATGTAATAATTATGTAAAAAAATAATAGAATCTGTATGTTTAGAACAGGAAGATGGTTTTAAATTTGTGCGAATGTACTTAATGAAAATGCCCTTCCGGTGTCGGGAGAATGGGATCTAACCTAGGTGCGAATTTCTTAACGGTCGGTCCCTGGACTGTTTTTCCCTCTTGTTTTGGTTCATTCGTGTTTCTGTATCCACCGAGAAGGATGCCAGTGGGCGTCGAAACTGTCGTGGAAATAAACTCTGTCTATTAGAGTGGGTTTTTATTTTAACACTAATAGAACAACTGCACACAGAAACAAAAATACTGAAAGTTAGGGAACATTTAGACATGAGGGGAACACAATTCATGGCAGCAGCGACAACTAAACCACAACACCCTTGCCACTACATGTGCAATCATGCACCAACACCTCGCACCATTAAGGTAACACCAGAGAGACATTATAACCAAATACTGCATTCCATACCACGCCCCACAGACATCACAGTACAGAAAACACATACACACACACACACACTTAACCCACAAAGTACTGACACGACTTGGTCCGATTGCGGTCCTAGGTGCGAAGCCGCCACCCATTGACAGGTCAGAGACCAGCCTGAGCAGATCGGATCGAGTTAACTTAGCACGATTCCATGTGGACATCACTCCAACTTACAGACATATAAACACAGACTAGACAACTCCACAGACGACACCTTCCACCTGTGCCAGGACACACCACAAACAATTGAACACATTATGACAGACTATACCGCTCTAGCACACCATAGAACACAACACAACATCACTAGTGCGCTGAACCTCTGGTCCACTCCGGAGAGGGCGATTGGTTACCTGCGTGCCGCCGGCCTGCTCGATTAGGGTGGGCTGATCGGTTAACCAACAATAACAACAATGATAATTTAGCTCACTATATGGGCCTGTCATTATAAATGGTTACATATACTATACATATACGTATTTTGGGACGCCCTGAATTTCGATTTTATATGGAACTGATATTTCTTTTTCCTAACACTTAGCAACTGAAAAAAAATACCAATGTATTCAACATGAAAACAGTGGTCTTTGTTCAATATTCACGTTTATTGGTGTTCCGGACATATGATTATCGCGGGGATCACCAACCCAAGAGAAGAAAACAATGACTAGAACGAGACCCCGGACATTTAGCCTCCCTGTAAAAGTTTCTGGCCTTCCTCACTCATTATCTATATACAGTATATATTACAGAAAACGAGAGAGATTCATGAGACAGTTGCTGGTTGTTTGTTCGAGGGGAAATAAAACTTTGTTTTAAAGTTTTATTTAAGATCATATGAAGTATATAGACTTAATTTGGTATGTTGTTTTTAATTTGAAACAATTTATAAACGCCAACTAATAATTGTTAAATGAACTACAAAATAAAGAAGAAGACCAATTAATAATGTGCTATGTTTTTTCGTTAATATAATGAGTTTTTAATGAAAGTGGAATTAAAAGGTTTGTGGTAACTCAAATACGAGTATTAAAAATAATAATAAACATGTATTGAATACCAATACAAATATTGCTCTTTTGAAGATAATAATAATTAATTAGTCAGGAGAGCCAGAAACGAAAGCAGCACTCGGGCCAACTCCCGGATTATTATTAACGCAGTATCATCGGGAGTTGAACCCCCGACCTCAGTATCTTCACTTCGCTTATAGGGAGACGGTGTTACCCAGTGATCCACTGGTGCTGGCCTATAAAATGGCGTTTGTTTAGTTTCGTACTGATTTTGAAAAAGGAAGAGTAACGAAAATGAATAATTTGGCACAAAATGCCTTTAACTGTGACCTTCTCTCATTCAATTTCACTTAACTTTGATTCTAAGTACAGCTGCAGAAATAAATTCGCCAAAGAAATTAAAATTTTAAAAAGGTTCCTACATCACTAATTAGTAATTATTTTTAAAAAATTATTTTCCCCCAAAAAATAACATACAAAAAAAACTTTTATAATTTTAATTTTTCAGCGAACTTATTGTATTTATTTATTATTATTATTATTATTATTATTATTATTTGTGTGTGTGTGTGTGTGTGTGTATAACAGCTCAAGGAGCAATTTATAGACACACTTGGTTTATTTTTTAATTCTTAATTCCAGAATTTAGGAATAAGCAATTTATTTATTACAAATATTTTGAAAATTCTTAAAAAAAAATATTTGAAAGATAAAATCTGCATTTATTTTATTTATTTATTTTATTTTATCTTTCGTTTGCTCCTTTTGCACACACACACACACACACACACACACACACACACACACACACACACAAATTGTAATTTTATGATCATGCGTTGAGGTTATATGGATAAATAAAACTGATCTTTTCGTAATTCGGCCATGAGCCACGCTTAGGTGCCTCCGATAATAGCACTCTTGCGCTCATACTTATAGAGTGTCATCGAGCCATTATTAAAATCATTTCTTCACACGATTCTTTTCCATCCAAAATCATTGCTGTAATGACTGATTTAAAGAGAGATTTTTACATGCATCTTCTCAATTTATCTTTATGGGGGCCTTCAAGTATTGCTTTTTAAAGATTTATAATACATTCTCTCTCTCTCTCTCTCTCTCTCTCTCTCCTCTCTCTCTCTCTCTCTCTCTCTTACTCAAACCATGGATTAACTTTATTTCATAAAAGACCCCTGAGTATAGCAGTGCAAAAGCGTTTCTATTGGTATGCAACCGATTCATATTATTATTATTAATCCGACCATGAATACAACTTTGGTAATAAATTAAATAATAGTGTTTCGTAATACCGTGGTTGGATTAATAATTTTGTTTGCTTAGCAGATACTTAACTATATATTTGGTTGTTTTAACTAAGTTTTTCTTCCATAACACAGTAAAATACTCCACTACTTTAAAATAAACTAAAAAAGTTCGTACAGTAACAGAGAATTCCATCATACTTTGGTCACCATAGCTAGATAGATAGATAAATTTGTTTATAGAACTTATTTAAATATAGATGTACAGGGTGATTCAAGAGTACATGCTTAGCCTTAAAATTTATATTTGGTAAAGAAGAAAAGCAAAGCGAATTACAGCATATCATTCTTCAGACCAATATTGAGAATTATGTTTGCAAGAAAGGTAATTCCACTCTAAATCTTTTCTAACCTTCAGCACCCGTCCACATATGCATCACCAGTTTCATTGTACTTGAAACACCAGAGCACAACTTCATTAGCAACACTGGACATTGTTTCCGCACAAATTCTCTGAATAACAGCGGTTATGCGTCCTTATAAATAGGTCAAGTTTCGGACCTTGGCGGCATAAACTTTGGATTTCACGTAACTCCACAGAAAAAAAATCTTTTGGGGGTCAAGTCAGGTAACCGTGGAACCCATGAAGTTGGCTGGGCCACGTATCGCAATCCAATACTGATTAGAGCTTTAAAGCTTTGGAATTCGCGCTGCACAAGTGTCACCGACCATTAGGTATTTATCCAAATGGCCATCTTGCACTGCTGTAAAATTAAGTAATATCCTGCCATCTTCAAAAAAGCACTCATGAGTTTTGTGACTCAAAATATTCCACACTTCTGCTCATTCTAAACACCAACTATAAAGTTTCCGCTTCTTGCAAAGGCATAAGATAAACAAATTAGGTATGAACTTTTTGAATCGCTCTATAGTTTTTTAATGAAGAAACCTTCATTATAGGCCTCCGGAACAAAACGTCATCAACCTTAAATCACGGACCAACAAAACATTTCAGCTATAAACCTAATCGCACAGCAATAATCCATTAAATTCCTTAACAAACTTTTATGAGAGCTACTTTCGCAATCGGAAGCGATTGTAAACACCAATCGACCAGGGAAATACTCCGGGGGAGTGGGGGACGGCAGGCAGGAGACAGGGAGTGCTGGAACTCCCGTTTCTCATATCACTGTCCTGCTGATCTTTTTCCGTGTCTTATCTACCCTGGAAGCAGTCCAGCATGCTCTCAAACACACACTTCTCCCCCTGTTCCTCACTACACACACATGATTCTTACATATTACACATTCTTTTGAAAATTAAAAAACAACAAAATTACATCGGCTTCAAGAGCCTCGGAGTCCCCTGGAGAAGGGACCATAAATGCCTCCAATTCTGGCTCCCCCGCTGCCGATACCGGGAACGCAGAACTGGGCAGTGGGGCTATTGCCTATTCGAGATGTCCTGGGCCTCTGCCTGATTCACTTTTTATAAACTTCTGCAACATTTGTGGCTTTTCCTCAAACTTCCAATCTGTTAAACACCACCTTTCCTCCTCAAAAACTCACCTTCTCTTCCTCACTAAAATCCAGGTGTCTAGGAAGACTGACAGCAACCTCTTTTCTGTACCGTCCTACTTTCTCTATACTCAATTTCATTTCAAAAGTGAATGTTGTGTACCCGTATATGAACGCAATAACCTAACTTCCTCTCGTATTCCCGAACGTGAATTCTCCGAATTCTACACCCTCTGGCTACGGCTGACTTTCCACTCTCAAACTAAATACATCTGCGCTGTCTAACTTTCTCTTAATTCTAATAACTACCCTAAACTCTTTAACTACCTCACTTCCAAAGTGGAATACATTCTATCCCACTCTTCTTTCGCTGAAATCTCCATTTTAGAAGATTTCAATGTTCACCACCACCTTTGACTTTCCTTCCATTTGACTAACATCCTTGGTGAACTAGCTTACAACTTCTCTATACGGAATGACTTAGAACAGATTGTAGAGGACCTTACTCGATCCCTAATCGCCATGGAAATACCAACATTCTGGGTTTATTTCACACCACTCATCCTTCTTCTTACTCTGTCAAACATTTTTCTCCGTTGGGCTCCTCCGACCACAATCTTATATCTGTTTCCTATCCTATAGGGGCCGGGGCCCCTCTGAATGCGTTGAGCACATCACGGAGGTGATTCTCTGGGACATGGGGGCGTACATTCCATATTCTTTTCCGACTACTGATGCAAAAAACTCCTTGGTTTAACTTTGTTGCCCTAATTCTATCCGTAACATAGAGGAATCTTTCAGAAGGCACCGTTGCCATGCAACTCCTGACTCTCACTTTGCTTATATTTCTGCCAGGAATCTTGCAAAATCTGGTTTTCGACTCGCCAAAAATTCCCTCTTCAAAACATCCTGCTAATTCTTCTCTCTTTCTGGTACCTGCCAAAAAGCTCTCCAACAACTTTACTTCTTCTTTCCCCCTTCTTTTCCATTCCGACGACTCATTTACTGTCTTCTTTTCTAATAAAGATGAACTCTTCGCTCAAACTTTCACCTCCAACTCAAATGTGTATGATTCCGGTGCTGTTCCTGCATGTCCTCCTCCCTCCGACTTAATTATGTCTGAAATTATAATCTCTTCCAAAGATGTTTATTCTGCCTTAACTGGGCTCAACTCTAGGAAGGCGTTACGGTCCTGATGCCATCCCTCCTGTTGTTCTTAAGAACTATGCTTCTGTGTTGACAACTTGACACCCTTCCTAGGCAAATTGCTTCGTCTTTGTCTTTCATCTGCTACTTTTCCTTCCTGCTGGAAGTTTGCTTTCACTCAACCTGTCCCAAAGAAGTATGACCGCTCTCAACCCTCCAACTGTCGTCCAATTACTCTTGTCGTCCAAGTGCCTTTCTAGTGTTTTGGAATCTATCTTTAATAAGACGATTCTTAAACACCTCTCTTCTCACGCTCTTCTTTCAGATGGTCAGTATGAGTTCTACAAGGGTCACTCTGCTGGCGATCTTCTTGCATATCTCTCTGACTCTTGGTCATCTTACTCTGACTCTTGGTCATGTAGGTAGTGGTGTCCTACAGGGTTCAGTGTTAGGCCCATTGCTATTCGTAATTTACATTAACGACATAGATGTAGGATTGACTAGCAACGTGTCAAAATTTGCGGACGATACTAAAATAGGCGGTAAAGTTGTTAACGAGGACGATAGAAATAGGCTCCAAGACGATGTAAATAGGATTATGGAGTGGACGGATAAGTGGCAGATGCAATTTAACGTTGACAAATGTAAAGTTTTGCATATAGGTTCTCGTAACAATAATTACTCGTACACGATGGATTTTAGAGAGTTAACGAGCGTTGACGACGAAGTAGATTTAGGCGTACGCGTATCTAAGGATTTAAAAGTTAGGAACCAGTGCCTGGAGTCTTGCGCAAAAGCTAATAGGATGTTAGGCTTCATAGCGCGTAATTTCGAATTTAAATCGAAGAATATTATATTGCCCCTTTACAAGTCCCTATTCAAGCCTCATTTAGAATATGCCGTTCAGTTTTGGTGTCCATATTTGCGTGAGGATATTCATAGGTTAGAAAGGGTTCAGCGTCGCGCCACGAAACTAATTCCATCATTGCGCAACAAGCCTTTTAAAGATAGGATTAAAGAGTTAGACTTGCATTCACTCGAAACTAGGAGATTAAGCGGGGAGCTTATTGAAGTTTTCAAAATCGTTAATAAAATCGATAACGTAAAGTTTGATAAACTGTTCACTTTCGATAATAGCAATACTCGTAATAACGGATTTCAGTTGCGTGGCAGACGTTTCCTTACAAATATCGCTAAAAACTTCTTTACGTTTAAAGTAATTGATAAATGGAATAATCTTCCCGCGTCAGTCGTGAACTCTACCAGCGTTAATATGTTTAAGAACCGTTTAGATAGTCATTTTAAAAATATTTACGTTGTTTAATATAATAATAAAACAATTAGTAACAGGAGCTCTGGGGGTGGTGATCGGGGATGAGTCTGTTGATGACTAATGCCAGCTTGTGACATGCCAGCGTGTGATATGCCAGCAAAAAAAAAAAAATAGACTAACACGAACTTAAATGTAGCTCGTAGCGTAAACTAACCCACGTTTTGTTATTCTTTTTTTTCCCTCTCCTTATTTGCATGTCTGTAACTCTCTTCATTGCATGTCTGTAGTTTGCATGGTATGATAGTGTTTGAGTTAAGAATGTGTTGCATGGTCTGTAATGCGTTCTTATTTTACTTCTTTTCATCTTCCACCCTTTTCCGGTAGAGTGGGCTGCATCCTCTACCTCCCAATTGAGTGGAGGACCCATCTGCAACAGTTGGAAGTATTCTCTTCGACTATTTTTCCGACTTGTCGGCAGTGGCCGGCGGATGATGATGGTGTCCTTCTTTCTCTTTTTCTGAATGAATTTTAACCTACGAGTGATAGATTTTGCTACTTACTTAACCCCATATTCTCTTCTTTTAACCCCTTACTTTCTTCTTTCTCTCGAGCTAACCTTAGAGTGGATCTTGGGTCTTTGTTAGCCTTAGCTTCTGTAGATCTGTAGATCTTCCTTTTGGGATTTAGCAGATAATATTGAAACCTTTTAATAGAGTCTGGCACAAAACTTTAATCTCCAACTGCTCTCCTTCGGTTTCTATCTTCCTATCTGTGCCTTCATCCCTGGTTTCTCTTCTGGCCAATCTAAGCTGCGGTTGTAGTTCACCACTGTTCTTCTCCTAAAGTTATTAACAGTGGTTTTCCTCAGGGTTCTGTCTTGTCACCCACTCTTTTCCTTTTATTTGTCAATGATCTATTAAGTCGCACTTCCCGTCCTATCCACTCTTATGCCGATGATTCCACTCTTCACTTCTTCACCCACTTCACAAAACGTCCCTCTTAACAGTCACTCCATGATTCGCGTAGTACGGCTATGGTGCACCTGACCTCTGTTCTTTCTACTACCTCTGATTGAGGCAAAGAAAATCGTGTAGATTTCAATGCCTCAAGAACTCAGTTCCTTCATCTATCTACACGTCACAATCTTCCACCCGACTATCCCCTTATCTTCAACAATACACAACTCAATCCTTCCTCTTCTTTTAACATTCTTGGCATTTCCTTTTTTGGTGATTTTTCCTGGAAAACTCTCATATACTCTCTTTCCTAAACAGCTTCTAAGAGGTTAGGTGTGTTGTACCCTCTCCGCAGTTTCTTTACCCCCACTCAGGTGCTGTCTTTGTGCATCGTTCTTGTCTGCCCCTGTATGGAGTACGCTTCTCATGTGTGGGGTGTCTCAACTCGCACAGCTCTAACACTGGTCTACAGCCAAAATGCTTCGGAAATAAAAGTAGCCAATCTTTACTAATTTTGGGTCACTGAATACGAAAATGATGCCTAACATTGCCAATTGGCTCTATTTATAAAGATATCAGGCAACCCTGCACCCTACTAACTGGACTGCATCTGTCGCCTAATATGTAGACGCCTGTGACACATCGACGCATTGACTCTACTGCGCATGCGGTTATATATTTTTTATTTTAATAAATTAATGTAAATATATACATATATACAATAAAATGTAATTTTAAATTTATCTATTACATTATGTATAACAGGGTGTCCGAGAATTATCTGTACAATTTTTGGCTGTTATTAAAAGTCAACTATGAAGTGTAGAAATTCCAGTGTTGTCCCATTTTACAGAGAATCTCATTAAGTTTTTTCTGATACCACGTTTTGACAAGTTTTTTAGAAATGTACGCGGGTGACAGACATTGATGATTTAAAAGCAAGAATCACAGCTGCTATTGAGCGAATTGATGTGGATATGCTGCAGCGTACATGGCAACATTTGGAGTATCGATTGGATGTTTTGCGAATCACTAATGGTGCACATATCGAATGTTTGTAACAACGTTACTTTAATAAAAGAAACTTTTGAAAATACAGATTCTAAATAATCTTGTTTAAGAATTTTACGTGTGTTATCAAGAATTTTATTAAAAGATGAAATTGTACAGATAATGTTCGGACACACTGGAATTTCTAAAAAACTTGTCAAAACTTGGTATCAGAAAAAACTTAATGAGATTCTCTGTAAAATGGGACAACACCGGAATTTCTACACTTCATGGTTGACTTTTAATAACAGCCAAAAATTGTACAGATAATTCTCGGACACCCTGTATTTGTAAATTATTTATTAAAAAATAGATTGGATCATTTTAACATATTGCTTCCCATAATGTTTTTGATATTAATATAAATGGAATACTAACCTAACTTAACCTTACCTAATTTAAAATTATTAAAATGCAATGTAATTACATTAATTTATTAAAAAAAATATATATATAACTACGCGCATGCGCAGTAGAGTCAAGGCGTCGATGTGTCACAGGCGTCGACATATTATGCCACAGCATCAGTTCATTCGCGGAAGTCATACAGTGCACCCTTGTCAAACTCTTTTTAGTGTTTGCTTTTGAAACTGAATTTTTTTCAGCCTAATTTGAACAAAGATGCCCCGTAATTGCGTGAACAGTGTAGATAACTTCTGTTATGTTTGTGGAGAATTGACTTTTGCATCACAAAAGCGTGCTATAACCGCCGTGATTAGGAAAGCCTATCACCTTTATTTTGGCTGTAAGATTGGAGATCAGGACAAGAGCTGGGCCCCACACATATGCTGCAATACTTGTGCAACAAACCTTCGCCAGTGGTTGAATCGGAAAAGGAAATCTATGCCTTTTGCAGTGCCAATGGTGTGGAGGGAACCAACAGATCATGTTAGCAATTGTTACTTCTGCGTAGTGCCTCCAGTCAAGAAAGGTATTTGCAAGAAGAAAAAATGGATTTTACAATATCCGAATATACCCTCTGCTATACGCCCGGTACCTCACGGCGAAGGACTACCCGTTCCTGAGCCCCCACACTCATTCTCCCTGGAGTCAGAGGACGAGGAGAATGAAGGAACCTGCGAAACTTGTGAGCCTTCAACTTCACAAGACCCTGAATTTGTTTATAACTTGACATCTTCTAAACCGCACATGATAACTCAGAATGAATTAAACGACCTTATCAGAGATTTAGAACTGCCAAAGAGTAAGGCAGAGCTGTTGGGCTCCAGATTGCAGCAGTGGAATCTCCTCGCTGAAAATGTTAGAGTGTGTAAGTTTCGTGACCGTCAAAAAGATTTTGTCCCATTCTTCATCATGAAAGGTGACCTTGTAGCTTGCAACGACATCGATGGTCTGATGGCAGCTCTCAACATTATTCACAATCCTGATGAGTGGAGACTGTTCATTGATTCATCGAAATTGAGTCTAAAAGCTGTTTTGTTGCATGTTGGCAACGTATTACCATCAATTCCAGTTGGTCATGCAGTCCACATGAAGGAAACATATGACAACATGAAACTGCAACTTTTTGAACTGCATAAACTATGACAAACATCAGTGGCAGGTTTGTGGTGACTTGAAAGTTGTTGCTATCGTGCTTGGACTGCAGCCGGGCTACACTAAGTATTGCTGTTTTCTGTGTGAATGGGATAGTCGGGCTAGGACTTCTCATTACATCAAGAAGGATTGGCCACTCCGACACTCATTGGAACCTGGAACAAAAAATGTTCAGTATCCTCCACTTGTAGAATCGAGCAAGATTTTGTTACCACCATTACACATCAAACTGGGCGTCATGAAAATTTTTGTTAAGGCTATGGATAAAACGGGGGCAGCTTTTAAGTACCTCGGTGGTAAATTCCCAAAGCTCAGTGAAGCAAAAATCAAGGAGGGTGTATTTGTTGGTCCACAGATCCGCGAGCTTCTTAGAGATGAGGAGTTCGACCGTATCCTAGGTGGTGAGGAGAAGACAGTGTGGAATGCTTTTCGGATAGTAGCAACCAATTTTCTCGGAAATACCAAAGCTGACAATAACAGAGAGCTGGTGGAAAACCTGTTGTTGTCCTATCAAAAAATGGGCTGCAATATGTTTTTAAAGATACATTTCCTCCATTCGCACCTGGAATTTTTTCCGGCCAACTGCGGAGCAGTCAGCGATGAACATGGTGAACGTTTCCACCAGGATATCTCAGCGATGGAGAAACGCTACCAGGGGAAATGGAGTCCATTGTTAGCAGACTACTGCTGGACAATAACAAGAGATGCTCCAGAAGTTGAATACAAGAGACAAGCAAAGAAGCGACGGGTTGAATCAATATAAGTGACTGCATTATACAGATATGTTACTAATATATGGTATACATATACGCAAAATGTGTAACTTAAATTTTCTTGGAAACTGTAGCCAATCGACTGTTTTTATGGTCATATTCGTTTTCAGCACCCCAAAATCCATAATAGGAAACACATTTTATCTCCGAAGCACAAACTTTTTCAAAATTTGTAGACCAGTGTAATTGACCGGGTGGAATCAAATCAATCCCTCTGCCTTCGCCACAATGTTGCCTCACTCTCTTTTTACTGTGGCTATTATGACGGATACTAATCTTTTGAACTTTCTAACTGCAGGCCTCCTCCTTTAAAGAGAACCTGCAGCACCAGACTTTCTACACATTCTCACTCCTTTTCTGTCCAACTCTCAATGCAAGAGTTAATCGGTATTTTCAATCTTTCATCTACTCAACCGGTCAACTCTGGAACAATCTTCCTCAATCCATCTTTCCCCGTGTCTGTGACCCCCGATCTTTCAAACGCAGTGTCCAGACATCTTGAAAACCCTGAACCTTCATTTTAGCTCTTTTCTTCTATGGGAGGGGCGTTTTTGCGGACGTTCGTCCTTGACCCGTCCCTCCTGCATAAAAGAAAAAAATTTGGAAAGCGATAATTTTTCCAAAAACAAGAGCGTCACGCAAGAATTTTTCAGATTTTGCAACCTGGTCTCTGCCTATGGCCGATAGGACGAACTTTGTAGCCTATTCACACCGTTATAACTCATTAAATTCAATAACCTTTATGTTATTGTTATATTACCTAACTTATTTGTGAGAAAATAGCTTGACAAACTTTATAATTGAAAGAAATTGACGTAGAAATTCGTAATGGATATCAATCGACAGGAAATTTAATAAGGAAAAACATCTTCTAGGCCAAAGGGATATAGGCTAAGAAATGAGTGGTTAGGAAATGGCAAAAACTACTAATTTTTAGATTGCCCAAAATCATCCTTGAGCTCAGGCTTCGTTAGTACACTTAAACTGAAGTAATTAAAATGATATATTCACTATCATAAGATTATGCCTTTAACTAATATATACATGAAAACCAAAGTCACTCGTTCATTAGGAAACTAAATATAAACCTTTAAAAAACATGCAAAAATAGCTATTTTCTTCACGCGATTTGTATTGGTGGTCCGCGATTTAAGATTTGATGACATAAGGACACGTATTCTTACAAGAGAGAGACAGAGAAAAAATTTATATATATATATATATATATATATATGCATTTAAATATTACTACAATTCCTTTCCAACATCATATTTCATACGTGATAAAAATTAAATGAATAAAAATTTTAATAATAACGTTACTTTCATACATACTGTAATTAGAAATAAAACAATACATTTAACAATGAGAACATTATTTTAAACTACAGTACGTTCTTTTATAAATAAATAAAATATATATATATATATATATATATAAGTTATATACTTAATAATAATTAATAATAGTGTAATATCTGTATGAAATCCAGACTATATATGGCATAACTACTTTTATTACAAGAGACTAATACTCGTATAATTTTATTCTAGGTATTCACAATACACACACACACACACACACACACACACACACTTGGAATATCGCGAAAAGCAAAAAAGTGGGCAAGCTTCTGCTTATAAAAGTTTTAAAATTCGAAAATATAGTCTATGAGCAACCAAATAACGAGACAAAACAACGTCAGCTGCGAACACACTAGCTGTGACGAATTTTCGACTTCTTTTAAGAATTCGACAGTCTGACATTCAGTTGCTCTTAGACTGCTAGTGCCACTTTTTTCTTCCACTAGTGGGAGTAGGCATTTGCGTTTAGTGACAGATTGGGTTTTAGAATTGGACAGTTGCAATGGATTTGAGTACCGTGAACGTCGCAAGAGTCGTCGCCCTAATTGAAGATGGTCGGAGCCAGCGTTACGTCGCCGATGCGCTAGGAATTCCAACAACAACGTTTCGACGTGTCTACCAACGTTATGGAGACCAGGATCTGGAAGATCGCGCTGCACTTCTGCCCGTGACGATCGTTTCATCGTCTTGAGTGTTTTGCGAGATCGCCGCTTGACTGCCACAAACGTCCGCAATGAGCTGGAAAGGTCTTGAAACGTCAGTGTATCGGAGCGAACCGTTAGAAGGAGACTTGTGGAAAGTGGCTTACGTGCTAGACGTCCAGCAATGGGCCCGAAATTATTCCCACACCACCGCAATTTTCGCCTTGCTCTCGCTCGTGAGCATGTCAATTGGACTATGGTCCAATGGGGACGAGTATTGTTCACGGACGAATCAAGATTTAATCTTCGAACATCCGATGGACGGGAAAGAGTGTAGAGAAGAACAGGTGAAAGATTCGCCCCGTGCACTTTTACGGAGAGGGTTGCTTTTGGAGGAGGCTCAGTCATGGTCTGGGGTGGTATCACTGCAAACTCGAGCACAGAGCTCGTCGTTGTTGGTGGTAGGTCATTGACGTCCGCAAGATACTTTGAAGAGATCTTGCTGGAGCATGTGGTCCCTTTTGCTCCTTTCGTTGGCGAAGACTTCCTTCTACAGCACAGCACGATAACGCTGGACCCCATGCGGCAAGGGCCGTTAGCGATTTCCTTGACGAAGCTGGAATTCGTCGAATCGAGTGGCCTTCCCAAAGTCCGGACCTGAACCTCACAGAACATATCTGGGACACGATGGGACGGCGTCTTAGGGCTCGTCTAGTAGCCCCTAACACTCTACAGGAGCTACAACAAGCTTTAACTGAAGAGTGGGAGGGAATCCCACAGGATGTGATCGCCGATCTCATTCATGGGATGAATCGACGAATGGCTACAGTCATTCAAGCTAGGTTAGGCAACACCTCTTATTAACCCTGGATCACAAGATGTTTGTTTTTTTGTTGTTTTATTTATTTATTTATTTATTTTCAATCTTTTGTTTTTGTTGAAATCTTTGTTTTTTTTAGTTACAATTTTTTGTACAATATTTTTTTATAATAAATTGTATTAAGCAGGTGTTTGAAGATTTTTAATATCCTCATAGACTAAATTTTCAAATTTTAAAACTTTTATAAACAGAAGCTTGCCCACATTTTTGCTTTTCGCGATATTCCAAGTTGGCCGATTTTTCTGCCGCTCACTGTATTAATAATATTCATAATCATGCTAACTAATATAGATAATGAAGTTACTAATGATAGCACAGTAATATCCTTTGCTGAGGACACAAAAATTAGTAGAAAATAAGAAAGCCAGAGGATAGACAAACAAACATGAACAGAGTCTACAATTGGTCAGAAGGCAGCAGTAGAAAATTTAACAAAATGTTCAACTATTAAGGTATGGAAGAAGGAAGGAAATAAAATCCATGAAATACTTATACTCCAAATGGACAAGAAATTCAGAGAAACTCCAATACAAAAGATTTAGTACCTATGATGATTGATAACGCGAAATTTGAAACTCAAAATAAGATAGCAGTAAACACAGCAAAAAAAATAACGACAAATGCTGAGAACGTTTAAAAGAAGGTACAGGAATATAATGATTCCTCTGTTAGAAACAGTGGAAAGTTGGAATACTGCTAGCAGCGGCCTTAACATCCCATATAAAAAACAAGATATTAGTCAACTAAAAGGGATTCAGAGAAGCTTCACAGCCAAGATCAATAGATGCAAAGAAATAAATTATTGGAAAAGGTTCCGTGATTTAAATTTATATTCGCTGGAAAGAAGAAGAGAGAGGTACGCCATTATTTACATTTGGAAAATAATGGAGGAACTAATCCCTAATCTCCCTTACCTTACAACCACTCAAACAACAATAGAAAGTAAGAAAGGAAGAATGTGTCGTGTTTTCAAAATAAAGGCTTGACAGGGGCCATCCTCATTCTCAAAGGAAATTAGCTTTGTTGCGAGAGGGCCAAGATTGTTCAACCAACTGCCCAAAGAAATACTGAACACGACTGTTATTGTGGTGGAAATTTTCAAAAGAAGACTAGATGCCTGGCTCAGAACAATACCAGGTGAGCGGAGAAATGGAGAGCTCAAGAAACCAACTTCAAACTTTACCAGGCCAACTCAAGGGCAGGGCCAACAAGCCTGACGTCTGTGAAATGAAGAATCATCGCACGGAACACCCGAACAGTTGAAAGGTATATACTGTGTGTATGTATATGTATATATATATATATATATATATATATATGCGCTTCGGTGGTGTAGTAGTTAGCATCGTTGACTACGAATCCAGCGTCCCCGAGTTCGAAGCCCGGTGACGGCAGGCGGCGCGCAGCCAACCCAGCTGTTCATCCTTCCCCACAATAAAAATTGGTTGGTAGATAAAGTGGGTACCCTGGGTAGCTTCGTGGTTAAGGCGCTGGGCTGCTGATCGGGAGGTCGTGAGATCGAGTCCGGGCAAGGACTTTGTAATTTCTGACCTCCCGTTGTGGGGCGTGGTTCGGATTTCACGTGAAACTGTAGGTCTAAGGTAGAGTGACAAGCTTCACTTTCATCAGAATGAAGAATTCGGGCGGAAGGAAAACTAAGGTTAACCAAGGTGTGTGTGTGTGTGTGTGTGTGTGTGTATATATATATATATATATATATATATATATATATGGGATTGAACTCAGAATGGTCCCCTGAGATCTTTCATGTTACATACAGACCGTGCATGGAACAAGGAACTCTTCTGGGAAAATTAAATCCACTATAGTTCGAATAAATAATGGTAAATGACAAATACTATAGTTTTTCTTTTTCATGATGTTAGCCTGACGTGGGCAACGGGTCATTCCCATTATGAAACGGACATGTTAAGTGTTTTAAAAAGTGGACGCTCAATTCTGCCAGTTGAGGTTTAAGTTTTGGTTTTTAGCTGAAAATACAATAGTTACCCCTTTTTCTTTAATGTATTCAATCCGACGTGAATGCAACGCGTTTCTTACGTATATTGAGGTTCTGAATATAGTAGGCTAGGTGTAGCTGTAAACCCTAGATCCTGTCCCAAAGCTGGATCCTATCTGCTTGCCAGATAGCTGGTGAGAGAAGCTATATTTTGGGGCCTCTTTGCGAGTGACCCGTTGCCGACGTCGGGCTAACATCATGAAAAAGAAAAACTATAGTATTTGTCCTTTACCATTACTTATTCGAACTATAGTAGATTCAAATCCAAAATTAAATCCACTATTGTTCGAATAAGTAATGGTAAATGACAAATACTATATTTTTTCTTTTTCATGACATTCCCTGACGAGGTGTAGCTCTGAATACGCGAAAGGCCTTGGAATCGTTTTTCTTTTTCCGTGTGGGTTTGCATCATATATATATACATATATAGGTACAGGGTGTCCGAGAATTATCTGTACAATTTTTGGCTGTTATTAAAAGTCAACCATGAAGTGTAGAAATTCCAGTTTTGTCCCATTTTACAGAGAATCTCATTAAGTTTTTTCTGATACCAAGTTTTGACAAATTTTTTAGAAATTCCAGTGTGTCCGAACATTATCTGTACAATTTCATCTTTTAATAAAATTCTTGATAACACACGTAAAATTCTTAAACAAGATTATTTAGAATCTGTATTTTCAAAAGTTTCTTTTATTAAAGTAACGTTGTTACAAACATTCGATATGTGCACCATTAGTGATTCGCAAAACATCCAATCGATACTCCAAATGTTGCCATGTACGCTGCAGCATATCCACATCAATTCGCTCAATAGCAGCTGTGATTCTTGCTTTTAAATCATCAATGTCTGTCACCCGCGTACATTTCTAAAAAACTTGTCAAAACGTGGTATCAGAAAAAACTTAATGAGATTCTCTGTAAAATGGGACAACACTGGAATTTCTACACTTCATGGTTGACTTTTAATAACAGCCAAAAATTGTACAGATAATTCTCGGACACCCGGTATATATATATATATATATATATATATATACACACACACGAACATATGTTTCTATGTATGTATTACATGATGATAAGTGGTAACAATTTATATAGCCTACATTTAAGTATGATTATTAAATATTAATAAACTTTCACTATGTAGAAATATATTCAAAGATAATTCAAAAAGGCATCCCACTTTCATACATATATTATAAATAAAAAAATAAGTTGAAACATAATTTATGTACAGATGACAAATCTGTTCATTTCGTCATCTTTGCTCTTGATATAGTTAATGAGGTGATGTCGTCCCCATCTTCCCCCCCATTTCAAACATTCGCCCACCTCTATCATCATCGTTACTATGCGAGATCCCTCCATTTCAGGACTCCCTGGAGAGACTCCTTTTCGCCCACCTCCACAGACGAACGACCTCGCACGTAAAAGTCCTTCCGAGATCGCACGAATTTCAAAAGCAGATTTTTCGTCTTTCCATCTCATTCCACTATGAGATTTCTTACGCTGTGGCAGGTAGGAGTGGTGGTCCGTGAGCATTTCTATATTGTGTACTATGTATATACGATATGCCATATATACCATACATTCACGTGTTATATACGATATATTGGCATATTATATATGGTATAGTCATGTATTATATCCGATATATTCACATATTTTATACGATATATTCATTATTATATACGGTGTGTTTACGTTCTGTATGCGATATATTCACACGTTACATACGATATACTCGTGTGTTACATACGACATAATCACAGATTATATACTACAGAGTATATGCATGTATTATACAGTATACGTTATATGATATATTCAGTATAAAATACTGTTTTGTATGTTCACCTACTGTATAAATAATGAGGGGTCCCACGTCTTAAGGTACCTAAGCGCCAAAATTAAAATTCGCCAGAAATCGCCTCCAAAGTTCAGCAATATTCTCGCAATAGTATCTCTGTTATTAATTGAGCTAGAACGTTCATTTTTGGCTAAATTAGAGTTCTAAGTATGCTAATGAAGATGTTCATGAGTTTTTGGAATAGCTTTTCATATTTTATAATTTTTATATATATATATTTTTTTTTATTTTCTTATTATACCGAACTTTGGGTGAACTTTTGGCTGGCGATAGAGGTGAAAAAAGTAGTTCGCTTCGTAAGGTTTTCAACCATACTTCTAGTGTCGTAAGGTCATTATAACCCAAACCACGGGATAGAGGAAGGGTGAAAATGGTGATATCCATCAAAAACACGTTTTCGCCTCTGGTGGCGCTTAGGTACCTTAAGACGCGCGATCCCTCATATGATATATTCACGTATTACTTACAATATATTCACGTGTTACGTGCGTTTTATTCACGCATTGTGTACGTTATACTCGTATTAACGTTTTGGATACAGCATATATTGACAATATATTATGTTTCCTCTATATTCACGTGTTATAATATGCATATTATTTACGTATACAGTATATCATACACTAACGTACTGTATGCTATATAGTCGTGTATTATCTTATTTACATATGTAAGAGATGATAATGATGATCTACAGAGCTACAGAAGCTAAGGCTAACAAAGACCCTAAGATCCACTCTAAGGTTAGCCCGAGAGAAAGAAAAGAGTAGGGGGTTAAAAGAGGAGAATAAAGGGTTAAGTAAGTAGCAAAACCTATCATTTGTGGGTTGACATTCATTCAGAAAAAGTGAAAGAAAGACTCACCATCATCATCCACCGGCCACTGCCGGCCGACAAGTCGGAAAAATAGTCGAAGAGAATAGGAAAGGGGTGAAAAATGAAAAGAAGTAAAATAAGAACGCTTACAAACCATGCAAACACAGTCTTAACTCACTGTCATACCATGCAAACTACAGACATGCAAGTAAAGAGAGGATAGGAAAAGGGAAAAAAAAAAAGTAGGAAGAGTATAACAAAAAGTGGGTTAGTTTACGCTACGAGCTACATCTACGTTCATGTTAGTCTAAATTTTATTTTTATTTTTTTTATTTATTTATTTATTTATTTTTATTGCTGGCATATCACACGCTGGCATGTCACAAGCTGGCATTAATCGTCAACAGACTCATCCCCGACCATCACCCCCAGAGCTCCTGTTGCTAATTGTTTTCTTATTTTCAACAACGTTAATATTTTTAAAATGCCTATCTAACCGGTTCTTAAACATATTAACGCTGGTAGAGTTCACGACGGACGCAAGAAGATTATCCCATTTATCAATTACTTTAAATGTAAATTAGTTTTTAGCGATGTTAGTAACGAATCGTCTGCCACGCAACTTAAATCCGTTATTACGAGTATTGCTATTATCGAAAGTGAACAGTTTGTCAAAATTTACGTTATCGATTTTATTAACGATTTTGAAAACTTCAATAAGCTCCTCCCTTAATCTCCTAGTTTCGAGTGAATGCAAGTCTAACTCTTTAATCCTATCTTCATAAGGCTTGTTGCGCAATGACGAAATTAGTTTCGTAGCACGACGCTGAACCCTTTCTAACCTATCAATATCCTCAAGCAAATACGGGCACCAAAACTGAACGGCATATTATAAATGAGGCCTGACAAGGGACTTGTAAAGGGGCAATATAATATCCTTCGATTTAAATTCGAAATTACGCGCTATGAAGCCTAACATGATGATGATGATGATGTCTGTCTGTCTGTCTGTCTCTCTGTCTGTTCTATGTTCGTTTATACATGCCTAGATGGCACCAAATTTACTATATTCATTAAGGGAGACCAAGGAAAGGTTTCAGTAACACACCGGCCCCTCCCAGTTGCCCCCCTGAGGTAGGACTGAGAGGGGGTTCCTTAAACGATAAGGGTAATCTGCACCAAATCTGGTATACGCATTAAGGAAGAATCAGAGAAGTTTTAGTAACACACCAGCACTTCCCAGTCCCTTCCTAGGTTGTATTTTAAGGGGCTTTTGCTGAGGCAAGGCGCAGTGTGCGTTCTTGTATTTGATATATTTACGTATGATACAAATGTATATTATGATATAGAATATATTCCCTTATTATAAGGTATATGGTACATTCTTTACGAACATATTTCGGTATTTGTTCTACATGTAATAATGACTGAAAGAACATCCGGAAACTGGCACAGTCCTCAAGCCAGACGAACGTTGCCCATTATCCTAACTCCTGGCTTATTATTAACCAGCCCCATCGGGACTCGAATCCCCGAGCTCAGTTTCTTCACTTTGGTTACGAAACGATATTACCCACTGAGCTACAGGCACTTGCTCGTTTGTTGTTTTTTTCTACGTGTAATAGAGAACCATTGACTATTTTTTTTAATTTGATTAGAACAGCTTTTTAGTACGTGAACCAAGGCCGGCTTATTATTTGTGTACTTATATTGTATTGCGGGACATTAACATGCCAACACACTCCAAAAAAATATTAACTTCCAAGAATTTAACATTGTCCTAAGAAGAAGATGGCCACTCAATAATTCTTGTACGAAGTAAACATTAATTTTATAGTTTGTACATTAAGTAAACGATGAAGATGATGGGGTTGTTTAAGCGACTTCGCAACATCTAAGCTCATATGATGGAAGGGACCTACAGCTTTACGTGGGATCCACACCAGTGGTCGCTACATAACCCGCGCGCGGAGGATGGTCTCTCATCCAACGACTATCAAGACCAATGTTGCAAAACTTCGCTGATGGACGGGAAGCGGTGTTACAACACTGGTCACTACGTAGCCTCCAATAAATGAATAATGATTGGAAAATATTTATCAGAATTATGTAAATTTGGATACAAATTATTAGTAAATGAATAATGAAAACAATTGGAATAAATATTTCGGAACAAGTGTAGTTTACGTCCCCCTGTGGTGCCTAGTGTAGTTTACGTTCCCCTACATTATCCTAGTGTAGTTTGCGTTTCCCAACTTTGTCCGCGTATACCTAATCAAATAAAACGTTAAAACTAACGAAAATATCACGACTTAACCTAACCAATCGTTAATTTATATATATTTATATATGGTATATATATATATATATATATATATATATAATATTATATATATATATATATATATATATATACAGTACATATATTGACGATTGGTTAGGTTAGGTAGTAATATTTTCGTTAGTTTTAACGTTTTATTTGATGGATTCATTTAAAAAATGTCTCCTAGTGTAGATCCTAGAGTAGTTTACGTTACCCAACTTTCACCTAGTGTAGTTTGTATCCCCTTTTGCGTCAGGGGGACGTAAACTACACTTGCTCCAATATTTCGTATATACAAACCATCTGCAGTGTCATAGGTCAGGTTAGGTCAGGTCAAGAAAGGTACATATTTCATTCATTTCATTATTATAGGAAGCCAAATTCGGATCAATGAAAGAAAGCCACCCCCATAGGGGTCGGGGGTGGCTTTCTTTCATTGACACAATTCGGGGGTGGCTTTCTTTCATTGATCTGTAAGTTATTTAGGTAGGTAGGTTATTTAGGTTAGGTTAGGTTAAGTTGTGATATTTTAGTTAGTTTAAATGAAATTATCATGACTTAACCTAACCAATCATCAAGGGTATACAGTACTAAATAATAAACAATTCCTCATGAAGGTGTTTTTACTTACATTCTTTACTTTAATGATTTTGTGGGGTGGCATTGTTTACTAGAAACTTTTGGGGGTGGCTTTCTTTCACTAATCCCCAAATTCTATATATGTTTTTGATCCAACTCATATATATATATATATTATATATATATATATATATATATATACACTATATATATATAGTGCATATATAGTGCATACGAGCACCTTTTTGTGTTTCCTTTCCTTCGTGGTTTTATTCATCATATATATATATATATATATACAGTATATATATACTTGTATCATTCTTAGAATACACTCCGAGAAATCGATAAAATGAGTTTACATTTTTGTGTATATTACAGTATGTGTACAGTGGTTTTTCTGAGTGTCGCATTCCAGTTTACCTTCGCGTTATTTTCCAATATATTTTGCGTAAATACAAAGAATGTTTACAGAATATTTCTGCTTTTGTATCGATTGGAATTTGTACCGAAATTAAGAATATTTATAGTGCATTTACGAAAGACAGGTAGTTTTATGTATATCGTATGGGTTATAACTGTATTAATCATTCCACTGCTCTCTCTCTCTCTCTCTCTCTCTCTCTCTCTCTCTCTCTCTCTCTCTCTCTCTCATACATATATATATAATAATATCACACACACACACACACACACACACTTCTCACATGAACTCTTACGACAATATTTTGCATGCAAAGTTATATTTTCTTTTTTAATGACAGGTTTCGATCGAAACAAGAACTTCTTTGTAGGTCACTGATGGGAGGACCTTTTTTCTCTATTGCTCTCAAGTTATTCTGTTACGTTTGCTCTAGTTCCTAAATTTAATCATAATAGGCACAAATTCATTACAGTTGATTAAGTACTATATATATATATATATATATATATATATATATATATATGATGAATAAAACCACGAAGGAAAGGAAACACAGAGTGGTGCTTAAGCGCTTTCGTTTAATGACATCCTCAGGAACACTGTCATTAGACGAAAGCGCTTGAGCACCACTCTGTGTTTCCTTTCCTTCGTGGTTTTATTCATCATAAATATTTTTCACGTGTTACTTTCGTGAAATAATTTTCAAACAAGGAACTCTTGTGGAAAAAATAAATCCATTATAGTCCGAATGACAAATACTATAGTTTTTCTTTTTCTTTGATGTTAGTCCGACGTGGGCAACGGGTCACTCGCAAAGAAGCTCCAAAATATAACTTTCCCCATCACCTATCTGTCAAGCAGATAGAATCCATCTTTGGGACAGGATCTACAGTTTTAAACCCTAGCTCCTATCTATCTATATTATATATTATATATATATATATATATATATATAATATATATATATATATATATATATATATATATATATAGGGTGGTCCAAAAGTATGTTCCTCCGAAAAAAAAAATTTACAATGGGCAACAGACTTTTGGGCCACCCTGTATATATATAAAATCATCTTTCAGTATCGAAAAAACTGACAAATTGATATGCGATAGAAACGCGTTCTTTGAAGAAGAACTACAAGGGGAAAGTATAAGGATTTCGACTTTACGACGGACGATATTACACAAGCCATAGGGAAACTAAAAACACCCTCAGCGGCAGGACCGGATAAATGAAATGCCTCACTGATCAAAAACTGCAAGAATGCGATCGCTGAGCCCCTATACTGGATATGGAGACGATCACTAGACACGGGAGAAATACCAGACATCCTGAAGAGCGAGAACATAGTCCCAATATATAAAGGAGGAGATCGCTCCGAGGCCAAAAACTACAGGCCAGTGTCGCTTACATCTCAACTCACTAAAATATTTGAAAGAATAGTTAGACAGAAAATCTATGACGTTTTGGAAACTCAGAAAAAATTCAATGATAACCAACACGTGTTTCGGTCAGGCAGATCATGCCTATCACAACTAATGGAACACTACAACAACATTATTGATTCACTTGAAAGTAATGAAAACTATGATGTACTATACACGGACTTTGCTAAAGCGTTCGACAAATGTGACCATGGAATCATAATACATGAACTGAAATATATGGGAATAACAGGAAAAGTAGGGAAATGGATATATAATTTCCTTAGTGGGCGGCGGCAAGTCGTTACAGTACAAGGAGAATCTTCATCAAAATCAGAGGTCCTCAGCTCAGTACCACAAGGAACAGTATTAGCTCCACTACTCTTCATAATCATGCTAACTGACATAGATGAGAACGTTACCAGAGACAGCACAGTAACATCCTTTGCGGATGACACAAAGATAAGTAGAAAAATAAGAAACCCAGAAGATATAGGATCTCTACAAACCGACATAAACAGAATCTACAAGTGGACGGAAGGACACAATATGAAGTTTAACACTGAGAAATTTCAGCTGTTACGGTACGGAAAAAGAGAAGACCTAAAATCGATGGAATATTATACCCCAAATGAACAGGAAATTCAGAGAAATTCCAGAGCAAAAGATTTAGGGGTTGTAATGACAGATGATGCAAAATTTGAAACACAAAATAAGATAGCGGTAAACAGAGCAAAGAGAATAACGGGACAGATACGGAGAACCTTTGAACGAAGGGATAGGAATGTAATGATTCCTCTACTGAAAACCCTGATCATACCCAAACTGGAATACTGCTCGGTCCTAACATCCCCATATAAAAAAGAAGACATTAGACAACTGGAAGGGATCCAGAGAAACTTCACAGCCAAGATCAACGGGTGCAAAGGACTAAATTACTGGGAAAGGTCACGCGAACTAGACCTATATTCACTGGAAAGGAGAAGAGAGAGATACACCATTATTTACACTTGGAAAATAATGGAGAAACTAGTCCCTAATCTTACTCCAAACCCTATAACTCCCCAAGCAACAGTGGAAAGTAGAAACGGTAGATTGTGTCTTATTCCCAAATTGAAGGCAAGACAGGGAACATCCTTAACCCTGAAAGGAAATAGTTTTGTGGTGAGAGGACCAAAACTGTTACCAAAACTGTTTAATCAACTGCCCAAAGACCTAAAAAACACAAAGGGAGTTGCAGTGGACATCTTCAAAAGAAGACTAGACGCCTGGCTCAGAACAATCCCCGATGAGCAAGGCGTACCTGGCTATGTGAGTTGGAGAGCACAAGAAACCAACTCACTACTTCACCAGGCCAACTCGAAAGGAGGGGCGACAAGCTTGACCTTCGCGAAATGAGGAATCATTACGCGGAACCTTTGTAAGGTTGTAAGGTAAGATTATATATATATATATATATATTGTAAAATCTGTGAAAGAAAATTAGAAAATTTTAAAATAAATTAAAAGAAAGGTAAGTGCAGGCTATATATATATATATATATATATATATATATATATATATATGCACTAGAATCACAAAATAACACGTGACCTTATTAATAAGCAAACAACCACAAGGAAATGTGAATATATCACGAAAGCGCTCGGACTTTGTGTTTCCTTTTCCTTGTGGTTGTTTGCTTTATATATATATATATATATATATATATATATATATATATATATGAAAATTATTTCACGAAAGTAACACGTGAAAAATATTTATGATGAATAAAACCACGAAGGAAAGGAAACACAAAATGGTGCTCAAGCGCTTTCGTCTAATGACATCCTCAGGAACACTGAAGTACATACAAGGGATACAGCCTATATATAGGTTACAGAAAGAGAAAAAAAAAAGAAAAAAGAAATAATATATACACACACACACACACACACACACACATATATATATATATATAATATATATATATATATATATATATATATATGCAATAAACGGAGAAGTAAAAATAAAAATTAAAAATTAAGGGATTATCAGAGAGGCATACAGATTTGTAAGGAAAAAATATCGATTTTTAGCACAAGATCAAATGAATTATAAAAATACAAATTTATACTGGAAATCTGCCCGGGTTTTAACACTTTGCCTTTTTTGGTTAAGTTTCGATGTATATAAAAATAAAATGAAAATTAAAAGTTAATAAAGTAGCATACAAGTTTACCAAAGATTTAGCGTTCTACCCTTCTTATCTAAATCTGTTTTGAAGGAATTCAAAACAACAGGATCGAGTTGAAAAAGACCTTTGCTTATGTTGAAGTTATTTGAAAGTTGGATAATGGCAGACTCAAGAATATTTCTATTAACAATGTTGCTAGAGTGGAATAAAATTGAAGCATTATTCCAATCAATACAGTGGGATAACTCTGACAAATGGACAAAAAGGGCACTGGACAACTGTCCTGTTCTAACGGAATATTGATGCTGTTTTATACGTGTGTGCAAATCCTTTCCAGTCTGACCTATGTAAAAGGAATCACATTGTTTACAACCAATTTTATAGATAATGCCTGAATTATTGGTAGGGCTATTTTTTACTATGATATTTTTCACAATATTGTTATATGAAAATACTACATTAATATCCAAAAGTTTAAGTACATTAGCAATGCCTAAAAAGCCCGGGAAAAATGGAAGTACTAAAATATTTTTTGACAAAGTACGAGTGTTATTATTGACACGATAGAAAGTTCGTTTTGCCTTGTTGAGACAAGATTCCATAAACGCAGATGGATAACACAGATCACTTCCAATACCGTTGATTTTTTCTAATTCGGCATCGATGTATTCCGGACTGGCGATCCTAAGGGCGCGGAGAAACATTGATGAAAAAATGGCCTTCTTAGTGGGGATGTCATGTCCCGAGTAAAAGTGTACGTAGGACAAATTGTTTGTTGTTTTCCGATAGATACTAAACTTAAAACCTGGGCTTTCCCTATGTACACGCACATCCAAAAATGAGATTGAATTGTCTTGTTCCACTTCTAAAGTAAACTTAATGGAGGGGACTTGATCATTTAACTGAAGGAGGAAGTTATCCAGGTCACGATTCATGGGCCAGATAAACAAAATATCGTCGACGTACCGCAACCAAGGGATGCCAACCCCCAGGATTCTCGGAATGTAAGTAATTTCGAAAAACTCCATATAAATATTGGAGAGGAGGGGCGATAAGGGGTTGCCCATGGCCATCCCAAAAACTTGTTGATAATACTAGTTATTGAAAGTGAATTTACAGTCTTTGATGCAAAGCTTAATAAGTTCCAAAACAATGTGTGAAGGTAGTGGCAGGTCATACTTATGTAATTCTTGGGAGAGAAAGTCAAGCATATCGTCAATCGGCACTTTTGTAAACAATGAACAAACGTCAAAACTGATCAATCTATCGTTAGTTTCAGTACGTGCATTATTCAATTTTTCAGTAAGATCCATGGAATTTTTTACATGTGAATCAGAGATAGTTCCGAGAATGGGGGACAAGACTTTGACAAGCCATTTGGAGAGTTTATAAGTAATAGAGCCCACCGAGCTAATAATAGGGCGCATAGGGTTGCCAGGTTTGTGGGTTTTAATAAGACCGTAAAGGTAGGGCAGAGAAGGTGAAGTGGACATGAAAAGCGGAATTAAGTCCTTATGATCTTTGAGAATGCGTTTCAAGCCACTATTAAATGATTTGATGACGTCATCCTGCGGGTTCTTCCTAAGTTTGCTGTATGTGGCGGGGTCCTGGAGAAGCTCGTTCATCTTTCCGATGTAGTCCACTTTGTCCATAATAACTATGGTGTTAGCCTTGTCTGCTTTAGTAATATGGAGCTCCCCATCTTTTTTTAATTGTGAGAGGCTATTGCGAAAACGTTTAGGCTTGAGCACCATTTTGTTTCCTTTCCTTCGTGGTTTTATTCATCATATATATATATATATATATATATATATATATATATATATGTGTGTGTGTACACACACAGGATGATCAACTTAAAAGTGTGTATATATATATATATATATATATATATATACAAACTCAGAATGGTCCCCTGAGAAACTTATATGTCGTGCATGGAACAAGGAACTCTTCTGGGAAATTACATCCATTATAGTTCGAATAAGTAATGATAAATGACAAACACTATAGTTTTCCTTTTTCATGATGGAAAGCCCAACGTGGGCACCGGGTTACTCGCAAAGAGGCCCAAAATATAGCTTCCCTCACCAGCTATCTGCAAAGCAGATAGGATCTCAGAAGAGTTCCTTGTTCCATGCACGGTCTGTGTTTTATATATATATATATATATGGGATAGAACTCAGAATGGTTACCTGGCGTATCATATATATATATATATATATATGTGTGTGTGTGTGTGTGTGTGTGTGTGTGTGTGTGTGTGTGTGTACCAATAATCTCATTATTTCGGCACGCCACGCACAACAATCGTTACAGGTGAAGTGATTTCACCTACATTCAGAAACTATATAGTGAAATACGTATGTATAAATCAACCAGGCAGAACGCAAGACACTTTCGGTTTCATTAATCACAGATTATCCAACTAATTCTGTCATATCTGTCAAGTATAATGAAAGCATGCAACTTCGACACGCGTTCGGAATAACGTTAAATCTTTATACGTTCGACCTTCCCTGCTTTATAACGATTTGAGAATACATCATTAAATTTTATTATCACTGTAAGAATTTAATACAAAAGTTTTCTATATGACCAAAGACGTACATAGTATTTTGTCGCCCCTAGGCAGGGATTAAAGTGTCTTATAAGGGGTTCCAAAAAACCTTAGCCCCCACATTTGCAGCTTACATGTTTACTTATATCGAAATAGTTTTTAGTGATTATAAAAATATATAAAATTCTTTATTTATTGCAGGTATTAAAATTACTCTGGCTGATAAAGTGATAATATAATGGCTTCTCAATTAATTGTTGATTCGGAGAGGCAACGTGTGATAGATCGCATACGAGCAATAACATTTCGGGAAGCTCTTGATGCTGGAACCACCTTTATAACACGTTCATGGGTTGCCAAAAAGTTGCGAAGAAGTGAGGACTTCGTCAAAAGAAATTGGAATGAAACTTTGGACGAATGTGAAATGGATACAACCAAATCTGGGCGCCCAAATTTGCCACTCTCTCAGGAAACAAAGGACATCGTTGAAAGCGGTACGCGTAAGCGGAAAAACAGCTGTGCTAAACTTTCTAGAGAGATCGAAGTGTTGAGAGGAAAGATCGTTAGTGGTGAGATCATTCGACTGTACCGTCATAGGCAAGGTTTAAAGCCTTGGCATGAACTTCCAAAGCCAAGAAAAACTCAACTTAACATCGATGACAGAATGTGGTTTGCCCATTATCTTGAAGATTGGGATGTGGATGATTTCATGCATTTAGCTGTCTCCGATGAATTTTTGGTTTGCGTAACACGTCGGCCTAACTACCAAAATGACCGAGTGTGGGCCACAACACCAGATGAAATCGATGACAATGAACATTATCGTGAATTATTAAAAAGTCCAGACTGTGTTGGTGTGTTTGTTTTGTTCACTGCAAAGAAGTTTATGTGGGTGCTGAAGCCAAATGGTCAGAGTTGGGATGGACAGTACCCAGCATGTCATTCTTTTTCTAAGAAACCCAAACAATGTTATGGATGTCGATCAGGTCACACTTCTGCACGATAAGGCCCCCTGCTTTAAGGCATTAGCCACTCAACAGTTGTTGCGGAACCATGAGATCGATTTCTTTGGAAATGAAGAATGGCCAGGAAATTCTCCTGACCTGAACGTCTGTGAACAAATTGGATCAGTTATAAAGGACAAGGTTGAATGTCTCTTGTTTCAAGAACCTGCAGCAAATCGATTTTCGAAGGATACAATGACGCAACACACTGAAACTGTTTTAGCAAATTTGCGTAACGATCAAGATCTACAGTATTCACGTCACTTTTGGCAAGCTACCCAAAGCGAATTCAGGCTGTCTTGGAAGCCAATGTCGGGAACACCAAGTTTTAATTGTTTCTCATTAAATGCAGGATTAAATTCTCTTTTGTAAGGTATGTTTAGTTTTACTGTACCTCTAATGGTCTAGGCCATGGGCGGGGGGGCTAAGGTTTATTGGAGCCCCGTAGTTGTGCCATTTGATATCGCTAGTTTGCTAGTAGAGGCACTGTTCTTTTTTTATTTTAAAACTTATTTGTGAATCCATTTAATATGTTAGTTACTTATTTTCTATTTTTGTTTTCTTTGCCCTATTTATGTTGAAATACGACAAAATTTGCCGTCCTTGGCAATTACCTACTCTGCCTATACGTAAATCCGCCTATGTGTATGACGCCAGCACCCGTAGCTCATTGAGTAACATCGCTTCCCTATAAGCGAAGTGAAGACACTGACTGATGCTGGTAATAATAATAATAATAATAATAATACAGGAGTTAAAGCAATGAGCCGCATTAGTTGGCCTGAGCCCTGTGCGAGTTTCTGCCCCCCCCCTGAATGATTATCAACATGTTTTCCCGTAAGCGCATCTATTCCGTTTTATGGCCACCACTAAAATCAAATAGAATTTACATTATTCTACTTCTCTTCACTTCTTTATTACTATTCAGTACATTTTAACTTTTGGAGAAACATAATTTGAACATCGTAAAATTAAAATTTCGAAATGAATTAAATAAATTTGTTAAGAATTGATTCTATGGTGAAAAATTCGATGGCCTGCTCTCCTCCTTTCTCAAGCAATCGGCGATGCACAAAGGACCTAGGCTAAGGTTATCCAATTAGTTGTTCGCAGAGAGGACCTAGGCTAAGGCAATCGAGTTAGTAGTTCCACATTACATTGCCAACCAATCTAACCTAACGTAACCCTAACCAACCTAACTCTAACCTAACCTAACCAACCTAACTTAACCTAATCTAACCCTAATCCACACAGAAACATTGTTGACTCATATTTATGCTAGTTTGTGGATGCAAAGAGACAAAGAGAGACTTATCCAATGGAATATTACGTGACATTTCCAATTTAAAAGAAAAAACTCTAAAAACTAAAACTGAGTCAATACCCAAAATTGTTTGATTTTCTTAATAAAAATTATTTTGTTCAACCTAAAACCTACTGGAATGTATTCAAAGATACTTAATTAATGACATGCAGACGCATATTACATTTGGGTCGCGGTTCGACTCTCGATGGTGCTTGCTAATAATAATAATGCAGGAGTTAGTGCAATAGGCCGCGTTCGTCTGGCCTGAGCGTTGCGTCACAATGATTATTATTATTATATTGCATAAAAAGCCGTAATAATAATAATAATAATAATAATAATAATAATAATAAAGCTGTAATATCGCGGTTTAGCTAAATTTTTATTGTTACGCATTAAATGCTCTATTTTAAATAATAATATTTAAAACATTATTTGAAATACTTATGAGTAATTATAAAATAAAAATTAAAAACGGTTTTAAAAATGAAAAAAATAATTGTGGATTTCTTTCTTGTTGCAAAATCTGGACTTGAAACCAGAAAATAGCTGGCGATTACTAAGTTGAAAAATATGTTTTTTACGCGCTGTTATAAATATTGTAAGTGCATGCTTTTTGAAGGTCAGTAATGATAATCCTCTCTCTCTCTCTCTCTCTCTCTCTCTCTCTCTCTATATATATATTATATATATATAATATATATATATATATATATATATATATATATAATATATATATATATATATATATATATCAGGTATCCTTTCATTCTTATACTATAGCAGTCAAAGAAAACTGTAATAAACTTAATTCGTTATTTCAGATTTTCCTTCTTTCGTTTCCCCTTGTGAGGGGAAGATCAAAGGGTCAAGTCTTGGAACAGTCTGACTATTTCCCTCACGAATACCTGATAAGCAACGAACATCTTTACGAACATGAAGACCCGAACGTCCTCTATGATTTGTACGAACACGAACATCATACTCCGTCTCGCGATGCTTCGTCAGCGCATGCGTATGAAGAGGTAAAACACTGCATAGAGTCGAAGTCATAAATTTTTTTATATATATTTCAGGGTTGTTAATCAATTAGTTGCTTTAAAAAAAGTTCAGTAAATTTACATCTAAAATTTGTAAGACTAGATTAAGTTAAGCTGAATTTGTTGTCCGTAAATAGAACGGTATATAATTTTCCATTCGATGGTTTTCCTTTTCAAGTTTTTTTTTTTAATGTAGGAAGGCAAAAATGCCCACAAAAACACCCCTCCCATAGAAGAAGAAAAAAGCCAAAATCAAGGTCCAGGGTTTTCGAGATGCCTCGACACTGCGTTTGAAAGATTTGAGGTCATAGACAAGGGTAAAGATGGGCTGAGGAAGATTGTTCCAGAGTTTACCGGTTGAGTAGATGAAAGATTGAAAATACCGATTAATCCTTGCGTTGGAGTTGGACAGTAAAGGAATGAGAATGTGTCGAAAGTTTGGTATGGCATGCTCTCCTTAAAGGAGGAGGCACACAGTCGCAGAGTTTATAAGAGTAGTGTCCGTTATAATAGCGATAGCAAAGCGAGAGTGAGGCAACACTGCGACGAAGAGAGGGAGTGAAGACAGTCAGTAAGAGACAGGGAATTGATGAGACGAAAAGGCTTTAATTTCACTCGGTCAAGTAGAGCCATGTGAGTTGAGTCACCCCAGACATGAGAAGCGTACTCCATACAAGGGTAGACAAGAACGCTGTACAGAGCCAGCAACTGAGTGGGATGAAGAAACTGCGGAGCCGGTACAACACACCTAACCTCTCAGGAGCTGTTATAGAAAGAGAGCATACTGTATGTGATCTTTCCAGGAAAGATCACGAGAAAAGGAAGTGCCAAGAATGTTAAGAGAAGTGGAAGGAGTGAGTTGTGTATTGTTGATGATAAGGGGATAGTCGTATGGAAGAGTGTGACGAGTAGACAGGTGGAGAAACTGAGTGTTTGAGGCAATGAAAGCCACAAGATTTTCTCTGCTCCAGTTAGAGATAGTAGAAAAATCAGAGGTTAGGGGTACACAGCCGTCCTACGCGAATCATGGAGTGACTGTTGAGAGGGACGCTTTGGGAAGCGGGTGGGGAAGTGAATAATGGAATCATCGGCATAAGAGTGGATAGGACAGGAAATGCGACTTAACAGATTATTGATAAATAAAAGAAAAAGAGTGGGTAACAAGACAGAACCCTGAGGAACACCACTGTGATAGCATTAGAAGAACAATGGTCATCTACAACCGCAGCTACAGCTCGGCCAGGAAGGAAATTAGAGATGAAGGCACAGATAGAAGGAGATAACCCGAAGGAGAGCAGTTTCGTAATTAAGGCTATGTGCCAGACTCTATCAAAAGCTTTTGATATGTCCAGCGGAATAGCAAAGGTTTCACCAAAATCCCGAAAGGAGGATAACTAAGTGTCAGAGAGATATGCAAGAAGGTCACCAGTAGAACGTCCCTTGCGGAATCCATACTGATCATCTGCAAGAAGGTTGTGAGAAGAAAGGTGTTTAAGAATCTTCCAATTAAGGATAAATTAAAAAATTTAGAAAGGAAAGAAATCCAAGTAAATGGATGATAGTTGGAGGTTTGAGAGCGGTCACCCTTCTTTGGTACAGGCGAATGAAAGCGAACTTCCAACAGGAAGGAAAAGTACAAGATGAAAGGCAAAAACGAAAGAGTTCGCCTAGGCAGGGTGTCAGCACAGAGGCACAGTTCTTGAGAACAACAAGAGGAACACCATCAGGACCGTACGCCTTCCTAGAGTTAAGTCCAGATAGGGCAGAAAGAACATCTTTGGAAGAGACTCTAATTTCAGACATAAGAAAGTCAGAAGGAGGAAGATATGGAGGACCAGCACCGGAATCGTCCATGGTTAAGTTGGAAGCGAAAGTTTGAGCGAAGAGTTCAGCTTTGTCAGGAGAAGAGACGGCCACTGAGCCGTCAGAAGGATAAAAGAGGGAAAGAAGAAAAAGTAAAGTTGTTGGAGAGGTTCTTAGCTGGATGCCAGAAAGATCGAGAAGAATTAGAATTGGATAGATTTCCACATTTTTGTCTGATGAAGGAATTTTTGGCGAGTCAAAGAACAGACTTTTCAAGATTCCTTACAGAAATATACTGTAAGTTAAGTGAGAATCAGGATTGCTCCTTTCTTGTGAAATTGCAAATTACTGACATATACAGTGTGTATTATATATATATATATATATTATATATATATATATATATATATATATATATATATATATACTGTATATATATATATATGTATATATATATATATAGAGAGAGAGAGAGAGAGAGAGAGAGAGAGAGAGAGTTACAAGGAGTTACAAGGAGTTACAAGGACAAGAAGTACTTTAAAAGGCCTTGCGGCGCATACCGAGGAGGTACCAATGGCAACGGGTGCCAGGGAAAAATTCATACACCCTCAAATAGTGTGCAAGACTCGGTCTAACCTTTGCTTGAACTGATCCACAGAGAAACTGTTCACAACTTCTGAAGGTAGCCTGTTCCACGTGTCACAGATCTTATAGGTAAAGTAATTCCTACACACACTAGTGCTAAACCGTTTCAAATCCAACTTCCAACCATTGTTGCGAGTTGAGTTATCATTTAAACTAAACATACTTCTAAAATCGACATCGTCGAACCCGTGTAAGAGCTTGAAAACCTCGATGAGTTGACCGCGCAGCCTCCGACTTTCGAGTGAAAACAAATTTATGGCCCTCGCCTGGACTCGCTCCAGCCTGCCAATATCTTTCCTGAGGGTGGGGGACCAGAACTTTTCAGCATACTCCAGGTGCGACCGAACCAGGGAATTGTACAGAGAGAGAGAGAGCACAATCTCCTTGTTCCGAAATCGAAATTGTCTCGTGATATAACCCAACAGCTTCTGGGCTTTCTTTTCCACCTCTACGCACTGTTTGAGAGAGAGAGAGAGAGAGAGAGAGAGAGAGAGAGAGAGAGAGAGAGAGAGAGAGAGAGTTACAAGGAGTTAAAAGGACAAGAGGAAGCCTCGAAGACCTTCCGGTCCACTCTAGGAGGTTCCTGTTATTAAACAAGTTTATTTTTCTTTCAACTATCCTAGCAGTTGTAGAAAACTGGATAGAAAAGTTTAAGGCTCTCTCCCCACCCTCCGCGCCCTCCCTGCCAGAGGCAGGTACAGAAAGAGGTTGAAGAAAATACCTTGACCCTGGAAAAGTAGCCAAGGAAATTTTACAGGAAAGTGGAGAATATATAAAAATCTCTATAATTGGCATGCCCACAGAGACACCGTGCAAGCGAACTCCTGCAAAGTTACGTTATGTTTTAGTCTTAAACCATGAGAGTATTCAGTACTTTGCCTAGCCTATTTTTAAACACATTTACACTTTGGCTGGAAACAACTTGTGAGGGAAGTTGGTTCCAGATATTAACTATTTTATAGGAAAAGAAATTGCCGCAGACAGAGGTCCTAAATATCTTGAGTTCCAGTTTAAATCCATTATTTCTTGTCGGATTGGCATTAAGTGAGAATAAGTTTCTGCAATCTACCCTGTCTATTCCATTGAGCAGCTTGAACACTTGAATAAGCTGACCGCGCAACCTCCTCGTCTCTAAGATGAACAGATTTAGGCGCTCCAATCTCCGTTGGTAATTTTGCATTCTCATTGAAGGAATCAATTTTGTAGCTCTTGCTTGTACCCTTTCTAAATCCTTCCTGAGGGATGGAGACCAAAACTGCGCACAGTATTCCAGTTGAAGTCCGACGAGGTGAATTATAAAGAGACATTACAGTCTCCTTGTTCCGAAACTGGAACTGTCTTTTAATATAACCTAATATTTTTAACGCCCTCTTTTCGACTTCTGCACAGTGCTTCGACGGTTTCAAATCATTGCTGATATAAACTCTTAATTCTTTCTCTAGATCGGTCTCAGTCAAGTTCCTTCCCAAGAGAGAGTAATCGGTCTTTGGGTTTTTATAACCTATGTACATTACCTTACATTTGTCCAAGTTGAATGGCATCTGCCAAGTAGCAGACCATTCGCCCAACCTGTCAAGATCATTCTGAAGCGTTCTTATGCCCTCCTCAATACCTACACTACTTCCTAATTTCGTATCGTCTGCAAATTTGGAGATTGTACTTAGAAGCCCGACGTCTATATCATTAATATAGATGATAACAAGTGAAGGACCCAGAACGGAACCCTGTGGGACACCACTGGTGACGTGCGCCCACTCCGAAGCCACTCCATTTATTACCACTCTCTGCTCTCTATTTTGTAACTAATCCTCAATCCAGTTGAAAACGAGCCCGGTGATTCCTAGTCCTCTGATTTTAGCCATCAATCTCGCGTGAGGGACTTTGTCAAAGGCTTTTTGAAAGTCGAGATACACTATATCTATTGCCCTACTTGCATTGTATAGTGTATGCATATTACGGAAAAACTCTAACAGGTTTGTCAGACAGGATCTATGTCGCCTAAATCCATGTTGAGAATAAAAAATTTAGATTGTTAGATTCAAGGTGATACACAATACGTTTTGTAATGATGGATTCCATCAGTTTGCCGACAATTGATGTTAAACTGATCGGGCGGTAATTACAAGGATTTTCCTTATCACCCTTTTTAAAGATTGGTGTTACATTTGCTAACTTCCAGTCGGTTGGAACTTTCCCTAACTCGATTGAATATGGTTACTAAGTCGTCAACAACATTGTGGCTAACCTCTTTTAATACCCTTGGAAGAAATAAGTCGGAACCAGGTGATTTGTATTTATTCACCTTATCAATTAATTGATGTACCTCATTTCTCGTAAAACTTGTGGTCTCTACTGGATGGTCACCGTCATATGTAATCCGAGGACTTGGCACTTCACTTGAGTCTTCCTCCGTGAAGACTGTAACGAAGAACTCGTTTAACATATTAGCTATATCTTTATCATCGCATTTCAGTACGCCATTTCTATCTTTTAGGGGACCTACACTCCTACAGAAATTTTAATTGGCTTTCTGCTGTTAACATGGGCAAAAAAATTTTAAGTTTAACTTTATAGAGTGAGGCAACTCTAGCTTCTTCATCACGTTTGGCTGATCTAATTAAGGACTTAACCCTCCTACGTAGGTTAATATAGTTTTCTGAATTAGTCTGGTTGAAATGTGACTTAAGTAGTTTGTAGGCTCTATTTCTTCCCGTAATAGCACTGCTAATTTCGTTGTTAAACCATTTCGGCGACTTTGTTGACAAAAAAACTATTTTAGTGGGTATAAAAGCGTTCTGTAATATTTTAAGTTGATCCCTATACGAGCTCCAGGTGACATTGACATCCTCACTTATTAGAACTTTGAGAGAGAGAGAGAGAGAGAGAGAGAGAGAGAGAGAGAGAGAGAGAGAGAGACCCCAACTTAATATCGTTGTAAAATATGACGGTAAAAAGTTTTTGTGAAGAAACATTTCACAGTATATATTTTAACATGATGTCATCAAGGTTTCCTTTAATGTTTCTGGAAGTAATATTTTGAAGTATATTACTAAACTTCGCTACTTATAAAAAGTTACATTTTTTAATGTAAAAAAAAAAACACACTATAAACTATAATTCTGGTTTTTCCTTAACGATCGCGATAATATAGCTCATAAAGAGGAATCCACAGTTACATAGGTTGTTCTATAATCTATACGATCCCTATATAATACTGCATCACTAACTATAATGCTTACCCTGATAAATAATCATATACACACAGTAGGATAAAGGTCAGAAAAACAATAAGATAAAGAAATTGATAAAGTAAAGCTGTACACATTAAAATTACAGTTAACAGAATCAAAAATATCACTGTCAAGAATGTTGCCATGAGAATGAGAAGTCTCAGTTTTGTTGTTCTTGAGGTAACACCCGAAAATTTTTACTTCGAATTAAGTTGTCGAGAGATCGAATCAAGACATCATATTTACAATATGAAATCTAACCAAATTCGCTGAAATTTTTATTTTTATTTTAGAATTTTTATTTAACTCTTTAACATTACTTTTATAGTATATTCAGTTGTGGCCATTTTACATACATAAATAAATATGTACATTTTATACCCTTACCGGAATCGAACCGCTCTTCCTGAAGTATCCATTTGTGCAGCGTACAAAGGCTGGGGGTCCTGATCTACAGGTGATCCGTTTTCCTCAATATTACAATTTTATTGAATAATAGGATCACCTGAAGATCAGAGCCCCCAGCCTTCTTTAATTAGCCTTATAAGGCTAACTAACGAAAATATCACGACCTAACTTAACCAATCGTTAGGTCAACTGTACGTCCTTGACGATTGGTTAGGTTAGGTCGTGATATTTTCGTTAGTTAGCCTTATAAAGTTAACTAAAGAAGGCTGGGGGCCTTATAAGGCTAACTAAAGAAGGCTGGGGGGCCCTGATCTTCAGGTGATGCGAATAATATTTTGGCGAAAAATTTTATATTTGTACTTAAAGACAAAATTTTGTATTTAGAAAAAGCCTCTTTTGAAACTAAACCAACTAATATTAAATTTAAAAATAGTTAATGTTTTGTATGAAAACTAGTAATCAAAGAAACATTTTTCCTATTAAAATATAATTTTTGGTTCTTTTGCATTATCCTCCCAACACTAATTTTTTTATATAATGTTGGTTTGGTTTTGGTTATGGTGCTTTATTTTCTTTCCATTACAAAAAAAATTAGTGTTGGTATTAGGTTAGGTTAGGTTAGGTTTGGTTAGGTTAGGTTACGGTAAAAACAGCCCGCCTCAGGCGTTAGCCGTTATAAAAAAAAATTAGTGTTGGGAGGATAATGCAAAAGTACCTAATTTTTTCCTATTAAAATAATGGGCAACTTTTTAAAAATATATTTCTGGGTATGAAGAAATTTGTATTTGCATAAAGAATTATTAAAATATGTAAATTATTTTATTGGAAAATTTCATTTTCCCCAAGTATAATAAACTTAAATAAGGAATAATTTTTACTCCCAAATATTTCTTCCTGCTAGTCTACATCATAAAATTTAAAGTTCTTTGAAGATAATATCTTAGAGTCATCATATCCTCTTATATCATATCATTGTTAACCTTCGACTGGTCTTTCGTTACAGAATCCCATTAAAAACTATGAATTCTCTTACGGTGTTCTCGACGACGAACACGGAACAGCCTATTCCCGCAAAGAGTCAGCGGATGAGAAGGGAATCAAAGGACAGTACCAGGTATGAACTTTTCCAGGTATATGAACAATATGGTCAGAGTAATGCCCATAACATTAACAGACATGGCAACTCTCACGGATTTTCCGTGAGACTCACTGATTTTAAGTCTCAAACTCCCTTATGTGGGATATGTTTCCAGTTATCAAAATCAGGCACAGGCAAAATCAGCCAAAATCTCACGGATTTTCATACTTCAAGGTTGACGTCTCTGCATTAATTAATTTCTGCATCTTGTAAATTAGATTACGTCTTAGCCATGCCGTTACACTACTTCCCAGAAGATCAGCGAGGTTAAGCTACGCTAGGTTTGTGCATTCGATGGGTGGGTGGCCGTCTTCCGCGATAAGATAATATAGCGAACAGTGGTTCGGATGCCACATTAAGTCGCAGATTTTTCTGTCATATGACCCTGAAGCTTTTTTGCAAATGACTTCTGTATCGGCAAAATCTTGCACCAAATAAACTGTAAGGTAATGTATAGTGCAGGAAACACCCTTTTAATGAGATATAAAACAGGATTTATTTGTTTTCAGATGAAGTGATTTCTCTACATGTTTATTTGGTTTATATTGGTCAGTAATTTGGAGGTTGACCTCATTGGTGGACTGTATATACTATTTACAGAAACACTTTCTCGTTATAATAACGAAAACATTTAAGTGTAGACCTCGCCCTTTCAAAAAAATATCATATTAAGGTGTCAACGTTTCGTCAGTATCACTGGTACCCTTATCAAAAGTGAAATTATGGACCAGTGGTTCCAATCCTTTTCTGGTTTGAGGCTCCCCAGTGCCATATGTTCTTCTTTCGCGACAACCCAGGGGATTTTCGTCTCCCAGTATTTAACATCCAGTTCCCCCATTCTATAACACCGTAACTTGAAACTGAGTCTTGGCAGTTTCCGTGTGAATCTAATAAATCGCGAATATTGTGCTTCATTGGAATTTCCTACATTTCCAATAACTTTTAAATTTTCAACTACTTGTAATTTTCATGAAATTTCGTGGTACTCTAGGAGGCCACAGCACCCCGGTTGGGAAACATCGTAATATATAGGGTGTCCCATAAGTCTGGAACCATAGGGTAAAATAAGTAATTCATGTTTTTCCGTTTATGCAAGTGCCCATGATGTCTTTGAGTAAGGAAGAACGCATCCAGGTAATTCTGGTCGGAGGAAATCGGAGTCAGAGGGAGGTCGCTGAGGAATTTAACAGATTGCATCCGGACCGCGCGCCGATAACACACAGTTGTGTCGGCAAACTTGTAGCAAAGTTCAGGGAAACGGGATCCATAGGAAACAAACCACGCAGTGGGCCTCCGAGGACATCCACCGACGATGACACAGCCGCTACCATCCTCGGTCATTTCACAAACAGTCCCCAAAAGTCTCTTCGGCGGTTGTCCGCTGAGACAGGAGTGTCGAAAAGCAGCATCCACCGCATTCTTCAAGCACACAAATAGCATCCTTACAAACTTCAAATCCTGCAGAAATTAAGCGAAGATGATCCAGAGCGACGGATGGAATTTTATGAATGGGCTACGGAACAATGTGCTCAAAATGCCAATTTCCCGTCCACCATTCTGTTCAGTGATGAGGCTGTTTTTACGCAAATGGTGAGGTGAACCGACAGAACACCCGCTACTGGTCGCAAGACAACCCTCAGTGGTTTACTGCTTCAAAGGAACAAGGTGTCGCTCGTGTGATGGTATGGTGTGGCATTTGGAAAGACCGTATCATAAGCCCCCTTCTTTTTTGATGAAACTGTCACAGGAAACGCCTACTTGCG